>WAAG01085939.1:28636-46752 GCA_013390105.1 Tichodroma muraria | reverse complement strand
TTCGTATTAGGGAATTGAGGACCTGGAGAATAAGAATCCTTTAAGATAATCACAGTGGACACAGTTGCAAAGTCTTTTCCTTTGTGTGTTTTCAGTGTGGAAGAATTACATATTTTTAAAGAGAAAACAACTTTGTGTGTTTGATAAAAATAAAAGCTCGAGCACTGAAAAAGATCTATTCATATATAGAATGTCAGTGTTGGAGCAGGATGTGCAGGAGGGTCAGAGCATGAATATTTAGAAGGGGGCTGACAAATACAATCTGAATTATTACCAATCTCTTCCCTTCTTCCCCAGAAAAGAGACACCTTCTCCTCCAAAAAAAAATCGCACGATTGTTTGTGCGAGGACATGTCACTAGGAATAAAGAGTTGACAAATGATAGGGGATGTCAGTGAAGTTTCATGATGTGAATCAACTTGGAGAAGGGTTTTAGTTTATCTAGATCAAAAAAACCAAAACAACACATGGGAAAATTCTGACATTTGCTTAACTTTGTGACTCTGTCGGGGATACTGCAGCAGATTTAGTGTTACATTTAGCAGCACTTGGGAACTGAATTTGGTTGCTAAGCTTGTTAGCACATGAAAAAGTATTATGTTAGTAAAAATCAGTTCTTTCAAATCAGCCACTCTGTGCAAACAGCCCTGAAGAGGAGGTGCATTGTTTTATGTCCTAATTACGTCAGTCATTTGATTTTAACATTCAGGGTTAAATGGAAAAAAAGGCAGTTTCCAAAGGAAACATTTAAGTAGACAAGAGAAGTTGAAAGAATATATTGACACCTGCAGAAAATGATTTCATTTTGAAAGGAAACAAAACAGATAATGACCTGGGAAATACAAGGGTGCAGTGTACTAATGNTAGAATAACAGAAACAAATTCCCCGCGATTTTTGGTTCTCACCATGTCTATAAACAACTGCAGGTGCCTGCAGATGAGTGTGCAGTTTTGTTACTTTGATCCAGTTTAAATTAATTTGGTATCTCTGTGCACAAGCTTGTATAGAAGGAATGAAGAACACACTATATATCATGGAAATTTCATTTTCAGCCGCCTGCCTAACTGGATAATAATAAGCCAAATAATCTAATGGTCAGTATTATTTTCACAGCTTAAGGTGATGAAGTTTCAGGATGAGTTAGAGTCTGGGAAAAGACCCAAGAAGCCAGGCCAGAGTTTTCAGGAACAGGTTGAACACTATAGAGACAAGCTTCTCCAGAGGGTAAGAACTGTTCTTTATGTTTGCCTCCGATTCTGTGATAGGCTTTTACTGAATTTTTTGAATGTCAGGTGGCTTTAAACCTAACAACACATGGTTCATGTTAAAATAGTACTGTAATGTCAAACTGCATGTCTAAGTTCAAGTGCTTTCTGCAGAACACACACAATCTCCTTTTTTAACCCAAATCCTGTAGTGGTTCCCACTGTACAGCTGGGTATCATAGTGTGTATGGAAACCTTAGAGACCACTCCTGCATCTACTGCCTGAAGCAAGCTGTTAGATGTGGGAAAGGAAAGGGACACCTCTCAACTGAAGATGTTCATCAGACTTCTCATTTTGCTTTTAGTAATTGATCTATTGTGCTGAAGGCTTCCCAAGGAAGGGAGAAAATAGTTTTAAAGCAGTGTATCTGTTTCTGATTCTCCAGTGTCTTAAGTTTCCTGAATAATTCCAGCTCATCCATTCACCCAAATGTGACTAATTCTGTACCATGACCATTTTTAGAAGACCTCTCTGGACTATGAAGTCAGAGTGATTTTTAAAGTTAACATCTTAATATGATATGATGTGATCTCAAACATTTGAAACATGATGAAAAAACATAACCTCTTTGCACATTGCATTTAGTGAGGGATGATAAGTGACAGTTGCTTTTCTCAGCCTGACAGATCAGTGATGAAATTAGGTAGCCATGCAGTTCCTTGGAAGCTAAATACAGATAAGCAGTTTCCACCAGGGGTTTTTCTGTCACCTGTTATTTGCATTATTTGGTGCTCAATGTCTGACTAATTCACAGTACCTTGAAGAAAGAGACTTAAAAATTAGGTAAACTGATCCCTGAAGGAGATGTACACACTGGAGGTTGATGTTTGCTGTTAAGACTTTATAAGGCTTTTATAATTTTCTTTCTAAATGTATTTTTATTGTAAAACTTTCCACTTTCTTGGTGTTTTCAGTAAAAGAAATGATTTGTACAGTAAGCACAGAATGCTTAGTGAGACAGTAGCTTAAACAAAGAGAAATTGATAATAACACTGCTGATAAAAGATGCCTTGTGATGAATTAGTTCAACCAGTTCACAATATTTTGGATTTTTAATAATTGTCTCTTTCACTTTGAAGAAAGAAAGAAATATTTAATGCTATTTATAACCATTCTTTAAAACAATAGTAACTCTGTTGTTAACAGAGTAACTTCATCTTTTGTTTTAATGCCATAATAAAGTTAGGTTTTGTAACAGTAATGTAATACTGATCCTGATAACATTTCCCATGAATTTGGTTTGGCTGGTCATTCTTTTTTATCAGACTTGTAATAAGCTTTCCAAGAGTAATTTGCCAGCAGCATTGTATATTGTTTAGAGACTAGAAACTTAGAGCTATTTAAAATACTATTTATTCTTATTGATCAGGATGAAATACGTAGTTATGCTGTCAAATAAACCTGGCACGTCTTGAGAGTGCAGTGATTTTAGAGATACCTAACAGCAGTTAATAAGAATAGGTGTAAGGATAAGGGACACTTGCAGGTTTTACTGCTAAGTCTTCCCTGTAAAAAGAATGTGAGACTAGATGAGGATAAATATCCTGGTATTTCCTGCACTTAGGTTACCTCCCCTCCCTCTATTGGTTTTTTTTTCTACTATCCCCCCTTTCTTCCATTTAGCTAAATTACCCCTTCTTTATCTTCTTTATGGGGTAGGCAGGGAATATCTGTTTATTTTTTGCCATGAAATTGTTTTTATTAAATGAATGATCACTACTAAAAACCACAGCATCTGACCTCTGTGTTCAGACTTGCTGATGAGGTTTATTTTTGTATAGTTAGTTTTCTATTTGACAGACAGACTCGGTGTGCTCAGGGTATATATTTTCTTTCAAAATGGTCCTGTTGATACCTAGAAATGGACTATAGTTGTTTGTTTTTGACAGAGTAGATGTTACTGCAGAATCTTGTTTGTATTTTTGTTTTGTCTGTAGATAGCTTCTAGTTATGAGAGTGTATCAGTTTTCAGTTTGGATTAATGAGGATGAATGCACATGTTTAAAGTATAAAGAACTGTTAAACTGATAAATGTTAAGATATGTTAACTGATAAAGTTCCTGGTATTCTTCCGTGTTTAATTTAGTTTAGAAAATCTGTTGCAGCTGTAGTATTTCCCTGACATCTGTAACGTTGAAGACTGTTTGTTTACAGTTAGATACTCAGATTTCCTCACACAGGGTGATATCCCTCATGTTTTTGTTAGCTTGTGTTACAGTAAATGTTTGTGCTGTGTCCCAAGCAGGAGCAAAGGGCTGAAGAGCTGGGAGGGTGTCAACATGAATTCAGATCATGTGCTGTGTTCCATCAGTGCTCACTGCTTTTATGCTCTTTGTCGTTAGCTTGATTGCCTCTAGTAATTATTCACACCTTATCTGAAATCATGATGCTTCTAATAATCTAGGAAAAAGAAAAAGAGATGGAAAGAGAACGGGACAGAGACAAAAAGGACAAGGAAAAGTCTGAGACCAGGTCCAAGGATAAGAAGGAAAAAGAAGAATGTACACCAACACGAAAAGAGAGGTATGGCTCTCCTTGGACTAAAGTGGATGGGAGGAAAGCCCTCACAGTGTCTTTGTAGGCAATGGCAGCCTTGAAATTATGTTGTACCACACGACTGATTTTAAAAGAAAAACACAAAACCATCCAACAAAACAAAAAAAACAAACAAAACCCGTGCTTTGGCTAGTGAAACATGCTCTAAAATGTTAAAGGCCTTGTCATTTTTACCCTGTCCCAAGTGAGGTAGCACTTCCCTTTGAACAGAGTTGCCCTTTGGCTCATCTATGCCCTGGGGAAGCAGGGTAGAATGATTACCAGTTGCAAACGGGGTTAACTGTCTCGTAGCAGCAAATTCCCTGCAGTGCCTCAGAAAACTGTCCTGAGGACAGACCACAAATGTTACGCAGTGGTTTCAATGTTACTCATCTCAAAGTGCAGATCCTTCTCAGCAACTGGGTTTGGGGTAGCTGATTTCTACTTGCATAGCCAAATTCTGCCGTGGTTCTAAATGTAGCTATGGTAAAAGGCCTTGCTCTGCTGGGAGCTGTGACAGAATGTTTTTCACACTACAATATGACTCACAGGTCGTAATTTTTTTCAAGCAGAGAAAAATCTGTTGCACAAGTTAAACTCGATTTTTTGTTTGAACAATAAAAAGCCTACAACGTCTTAATTACTTACAAGTAACTGACATGCCATTAGCTAAAGCAAATCCCTGCAGAAAGGAGCAGGTGTTCTGACTGTGCGTTTTCCCTCCCGCGCGCGCCGCCCGTGCCCAGGAAAAGGCGGCACAGCGCTTCCCCCAGCCCGTCCCGCAGCAGCGGCAGCCGCCGAGCCAAGTCGCCCTCGCCCAAATCCGAACGCTCCGAGCGCTCCCACAAGGAGAGCTCCCGCTCCCGCTCCTCGCACAAAGATTCTCCCAGAGATGTCAGTAAAAAAGGCAAAAGGTGAGCTGGTATCTTCCCTGTTTCAGGAAGCTGATGGGGTGGTTTGGTGGGGGGGTTCAGCAGAGCATTTGTCACTCCGGTGCTTTCTCTCACTTGTGCTCTGTAGTGCGCGTTCCTCGTCAATACCGCTGGGCGCTGCGGTTGGAAGTGCGCACAGCCTCCTGCCCTGACAGCTGCAGACTCCTCTGCTGTGCTTTTGTTTACCTCTTTACTGGTGATTTTAAGAAACGCTGCTTTAAACTAGAGCACCTTGCTGCTTTCTTAGCTTTTTATTTTCAAAGGATAAGTCTTCTGTAGTCTTAAAATCTCTGTAGCTCTTCTGTAGAACCTCTCAAATTACAGTGACCATGCAACTGTTCACTGATGATTAGATTACATGAAGCTCCTCACTCCTACAGTTTGCTTTTTAAGGGAAAAAAAATTGGATACTGCTTGTGGGGGGTTTGTTTCTGAACCTGGTGTTTCCTAACCTCCACTCTGACACAAATATTTGTCTTTAGTTAATGTTAAACTTGAGGTGAAATTTTATTATTCTGTTAATGCTGCTGTTAACTTGAAACTTGAAGGTTCACCTTCCACTTATTTTAGTTTCTTTTAGAAGTGTAGAATATCTTTCTGATACAAAATTCCTCGGTCAGGCTGAGGAAAACTCCTTTGATGGTGTTGAAAAAAATCATAGCACAAAACTACAGTATTCTTGTGCTTATATATATATATATATATCAGTATTTCAAATAAAAGTAGAAAAGAGAAAAGTAGTTGAGATTTTTTTTTTTTTAGAGTTAATATGATGCTCATTCAGTTTTCATTATATTAGATCAATATATTAGGTGGGTTAGATGACAGTAAATTTATTCAGTGTCCCTTCTTTTTCTGTGGGGTTGCATCACAATCTGAATATGCTTGATGAGCATCAAAAGTGTTTCACTCTAGCACAATTGAACATAGTTTTTCATTTCTGTATGGACATAGGCTGCAGTTCATACAAGAGCCAAGCCGCTTGAGGCTTATATAGAAGGCTGAGAATTCCTGATGTGGGTTTAAGGACATGAATGTGTGGTTGTTTTTTTTTTCATGTGTGTTCTAAGCACTGAAGTTAGGCCCAAAATACTCTCAAAACCTTATAATGCAAAAATGGCCTTTTTCTCAAAAGCAAGATATCACCCTGTTACTTTAGTTATTGGGGAAAAATATTTTCTCCCTCGTTTGGCTCAATAAAAGAATACAAATAACTTCAGGAGAAGGTGGGTTTGTCTATTAGTATTTGACATAATTTTTTTTTTTTTTTCAGGTCGCCATCAGGCTCCAGGACACCCAAAAGATCAAGAAGGTCACGATCCAGATCCCCTAAAAAGTCAGGGAAAAAATCCAGGTCTCAGTCCCGTTCTCCTCACAGATCTCACAAAAAGTCAAAGAAAAGCAAACACTGACAATGTTAATATTTTTTTATGATGCTGTCACTTACTGGAAATGCGGTTTTGTTTTTGTGCCTGAGCAGTCTGTTTAAAAACAAAAAAGCATTCCTGATTATTTTTTTTTTGTGAATGCACGTGTATACTCATGAGTATCGGCATCTGTAGACCTGTCACTGTTTTATATTGTACAAAATATCTTCATTGTGACTATTTCCCAGAAGAAAGATTTTTGTGTTTAGAAGTTTCATCAGAAATGTGTGTAACTGATCTGCTGGCAGTAGTGATATTTTGTTTTTAGAATGTTGTGACATAGCAGAAGCAACCCAAATGTTCCCCCTTTTTGTAGCTTTGACAATTTGAATTAGATTTCAAATAAAATCTGAACATAAAATGAAGATGTTGTTTTCTTGCCCTACTGGTGATCCAGATCGCTAAGGGAGTGCAGGCTTTGTTTGGAAGTACTGTGTATTTCAGACAGACTGCCGTGCTGGACGGTTCAGCGCAGTGGCTCTGATCCTGTCCTCCCTGGTTTGTGTGTCCAGATAAAGGCACCTTCTGAAACCAGTGGATGGGGTTTCTTTGCTGCTGTGAGATTTTACTGTAACAAGAGTTGAACAGTCTGGTACCTACCCTGATAAGCTTTACAGGTAAATCTTTGCTTCCTATGCCTCCATTTTAATCGCAGGGAATATTTATAACACCACAGTAATGTATTTGTTAGTTTTTGAAAAAGGGCCTCTGCAAAGGCACATCCTCTGGGGGGGTGTGTGTGTAGCATATGTGTGATGTCTGAGTAACAAGCCACCTTTGTGCCCCACACGGGGAACACTAAAGGACAGCAAGCCTGAGGCTCTTTCAGCCTGAGTCTGAGGTGATTTCTTACATATAGATACAATAATTGCAGCCTTCAGTGCCCTCTTGTTTCCTAAACCTGATTTTTCCTGGAAAAGGACAGCTTTTACATTTTTTATTGAATTTATTCCTCTGTTGGGAAAATGCTTCGGTATGAGAAAAATTAAATTTTATTACATATTTATTAATATTTTTCATTCAAGAGGCTGTTTAACTTCTTTATTTCGTGTTAGGCTTTCCCTTCTCCAAACCTGTTCTGTGTGTTAGGCATTGATGTGGCTTTAAATTGTGTCACCTTACCATGCAACCTTTCTGTGTGTGGGAGAGGGGGAGGGATGACAAATAGGGAGGGTTCAGTGTTTATACGTGGAGGTGTGGGGAGTTTGTAATAAAAATATAAAATCAAAAGGGATCTGGCCTCTTGAGAACTGTTTGTAAAAGCCAAAGCTGTGCTTAGCTGCGGGCACAGAGTGCTGGGTGATGGCCTGCTGTTACACTGCTGGTACATTGGTGTATCCACAGGCTTCGCACAGAGATTTGTAATGTGTTGGGGAAAACCTGTTGGACATGTAAATACCTTCACTGGCTGCACTTCCAGAAGCAGGATCTAAAAGGTCTTACGAAAAAAATATTTTTTCTCTCTTTTTTTTTTTCCTGATAAGAGACATTGTTTTAAGTTTATGTAAATTGTTGCATATGTGAGAATTAAGTGGAGAATTCTCTTTGCTAATAAGAACTCGAAGTGATCTGGAATGCTGAAAATATGAAGAATGCATGCATACTGTAAAGACTTTGTTAGAATGAGTATTGAATAGATACATTGATAATGAGAGAAGAATACACCTTTATCTGTTTGTAATACATTATAAAGAATCTGTTTTAGAAATATGCAGGGGGGTTTTGTATTTTTTTTTCTTCCTGTAACATAAGGTCTTTCAGGATAGGATTCAGCAGAGATTTTGATTGCTAAGCTATTATAAACCAATTTATTTTTTTCTTAAATGCTGTATATTCATACCTGGCACAGACTAGATGAGGCTTTCTAGAGAGAAAAGTAGGTACTAAAATCAGCTGGGGATAGGAAGAATCCTAACAGTGCATTGGGAAGATGATCACTTCAGATCCAATTAACTTCTTCATTACTTTTATCTTGTAGCTGTTTATAAATGTAGGAGTGATAAACGTCAGTGTTCTGGGTCAAGTGGGACTAAAGATGCTTTGCCACAGGAGTATTTTATCTGCACAATCAATTGTATATTTCATTTAATACCTAAAAACCCTCAGGGTAGAAAATCATTAGCATTTCCGGTACTTTTCAATAATTACTTTTCATTTCAGCTTTTACAAAATTCTCATCAGTGATTATAGAAAGCTTAAGCCAAGTAGCAAGAGAGCTAAAGGAGAACACCCATTAGGCTTTATTTTGTAGCTGCTCTGTTATGCAATGCCTTTTTCAGTATCTGTTCTCTAAATGCAGTTGTCATACCTCTTGTTCTTTGCTTCGCTCTTGGCTCTAGAGCAGCTGTTCGTACCCAGTAGTCTCTTAAGAGCAATTAAGAATCTGTATCCTTTACTGGATTGCCTGGGCTTTTTTGCCCTGTAGAAAAGAGTATCTTTTGATCCCGCTTAGGCTTAATTTCCTCCTGCTTTGGTACTTTTGTTTATGGCTTGGCTGTTCCACAAAGAAAAGCAGGAAGGTGGTGGCATCTGGTAACAAATATTTTGTAAAAGATGCAAAGTATTATTGAAGACTTAAAATTAGGCTGCTTATTAAATTAATTTTTCTTTAGGTCACGTTGCAGTGACAAGGTACAGTCACTGTGTGCCATTACTGTGTACTTGTATTTCTGCAGTTTTTGGGGTGAAGTGCTGAATGGGTAATGTAAATAAGTGATCTGGGGTTCAGGAAGTAGCATTCAGATGAACCCTTGTGGAATAAAGTCCGGTCCTGAGGAGGTGTCATCCTGTGTCTCCGATGGTTTCTGTGGTTGTGGAAGAGGGATCCCATTATCCTCTGAGACCCCTCAGTGTTCCAGCGTCCAGCTCTTCACTTTGGGAGGGCATGGAGACTCGAGTGGGTAACAGGCTCCTCTCCTGCCCTGCCTTAGGGAAACCAGAGGGAAATGTTCGTGGTTCAGTGTTCAGGCTTGTCCAAAGCCGAGAAACCAAGTGTAGCTTGTTACAGCCCAGTTCTGGCCTGGCTGAGAACCCCCCTGCAGCCTGGGACAGAGTGGGGTGACCTTGCTTGGGCATGTCCATGGTGTGTTCCCAGATCTGTGCTGGATGCTGCCGTGCTGATGAGCTTTGGTGAGGCCTACCCTGCACTGCTGGCCATCCCAACACTTACGGGAAGGCCTTTGAGGGACACAGCTGCAGGTGCATCTGCTCTGAGCCAGTCCTGGCCCCAGGAGTGTCTCCACAAGGCTTGGTCAGGCTCAGTGCTGACCTGTGGGCCCTGTGGTGCTGCAGAAAGCTACATAGTGCATAGAGCTTCCTTGCAACAATTAAGATCTTCCCAGTGTTACAGAAGTGTTTGTATCTGAACTGCCAAAATTTTCTAAACTCTGACTTCCTTTGACTTCCCTGCACAGCAGCTGCATGTGTTTTTTGTAATACTGTTTGAGGAAGAGTTCTGAACGTCAGTGTCAGGTTGTTATTCAGACACTACCCGTGCACGTGGTCTCCCCCCACCTCCCCTTTGCAGGTTTTGAAGTGCAAGAATCAACACTTAGGAACAAGGGTAACAAATCAATGTTTTCGAAAGTGTGTATTTAGAATCGCAGCTATTGCTGATGTGAGTTCATCAGTCCCAGTGACATGAGAGCAAAATCTTCATGTAATGCCTTACAAACCAGAATCTTGAGGTGAGAAAAGCAAGATTAGCCACTAATGGCAAATCTGTTCTGACTCTAATCATTTGAGGCAGCTTGCTTGTGGGGTTTTCCTCCACAGGCATTGACAGGGCTTCAGTGGAATTAATGTTTTGACTAAATAAAAATGCACGGCATTCCTGTAGTGCTGCAGATGGACTGAGGTCTGAACTTGGTGGTTTTTAGATAGGTAGCTTTCTGCACTTTTGTACAGCTGCGTGAGAAGTTTGGGGTGGGAGGGTTCTCAGCTATTCTCAGTCTGTACTGAATATTTAAGGTGACTATTCTAGAAGAGAAGACAGCAACAGTGACATAACCTAGATGAGAATTTTAGTTATCTTCTCTTAAAATCAAGCGCTGTTCAGTATCAATTAAGCTACTCAATATAATGAGATTTATCAAATTACAAACCTGATATTGTCAGTCTGAGAATTTTATCAGTTTTCTGAATAAGGCTCCTGAGGTCATTTCATTAAAGCAGCTCATTAGTAGTATCTTAAGATTTATTTTTCTCATGTGCTGTTGCAAGACTTCCAGTACTTTGGTGGTTTTTGCTGCTGCTGGATCTGCTGCTCCTCAGTTTGTAAGCCACTCTTGTAAGGATCACAACTAATGCTAATTTAATTTTGTCCAACTCTCTTTCCCCTGTAGGATACAGAAGTCTTAAACAATTGCATAATGTTATTTCCTCTGCCTGCTTCTGTTCTGTGTTGGCTTTTATGGGTGAGCTGTGCCATTTGCCACTTCTGATGTCTGGCCTGTGCTGGGATGTTCTACAGTGTAACTCAGTCATAAGCTGGAAAGTTTTCTGTTTGTGGTTATTTAAAGAGGAAATGGTAGTTTCACATGGACTTTTTTGTCTTACTTGCTTTTGGGTTTGTATTTTATACGGAAAATTTTCCAATTGACATGGCAACAATAAAATTGTCAGTCTGCTGATGTCCAGAAATGGTTTTATTTTTAACCTGGAAGAGAGCAGTGTTCGTGCCTGTTTTGCATGAACAGTTCCTTGGCCTCACCAGCTCTTCTGCTGCTGGATGCTGTTCTGCCTGTGTTGTCCAGCCCTAATGGCTGCTGCTGTTCCTCTGTTAACAGTGACCTCTGTGCTCCTCTAACTCATTAATGAGGCATGGGCTGCTCACTCTAGCTGTCTGTATAAACCTCTCTTGAACAAAGGAAACTCCCACTTGGGACTGCTGCTGGGACAGGGAGATGATGAGCAGCTCGTTAGCACTGGCAGCAGTTTGCAGGAGGGCAGGGGGAGGGGGTGCTGCAGTGGGACCTTGAGTGCTGTGGCTGGGCCAGTGTCACACCTTGGTGCTGCTTTGGGGGCAGGTCCTGTTCCAGCCTTCCCTGTGCCTCTTGTTCTCTTCTTCTGTCCTTTCTGCTGCCTTGTTTGACAGCTTGCCTTGTGGAAGGCCCGTGGGATGGAGTGCAGGGCAGGAAGGATGTGCAGAACTGGGGCCATCTCTTAGCAGCCATGAGCTGTTACAGGCTGTGCCTCTCTCCTCCCCTTTGCTCCAGGGACACTTGGACACAGTACTCAAACCTGAGAGGAGCAAATGCCTCCAAGATAATTTAGGTTCTGCGAGATCTGTGAAAGATGAAAAAGAGGAAGGAGACCTCAGATGCCCCCACAAGATGGGAAAGGCTGGGATATGAACTCTTGATGTTAGAGCCCAGAGTATTCCTTTGGGATAGATTACAAGTCCCAGTTACTGAGAATCTCCACTTAGAGCTCAGAGTTCCTAAACATGGGATGTTCTGATATCCCTGGACCTTGCTCTATTTTTACTCTTGTGTGGACTGGGGAACTTGCTGTAGCTGTTGGCCTTAAATACAGACCATCAGTTTGACTCTTCAAGACCTTGTTAAGAGGCTGCAAGCGTGGAACATGTTTCCTGAATCTTAGCCTCCTGGGGCTGGACCTAGGTCTGAGGTTAGAGCTTATGTATGGTAGCTATGCCTGTAGACAGGTGAGCAAGGAGAAAGGGTAAGCATAAGGTCTGTGTAAAGCTCTCAGAAATCTCACAGAAAGATTTAACCTGGCAGCATTTCTTAATTCTGTATGACAAACTGCTCTTGTTTTAAAATTTAGCTGGTGTGGGAAGAGGAGGGTGGAATTGATGCATACAATTTGGATTGTGGAAGATGGAGCAGCCTGTGCCCAGGATTGAACTTTGAGGATCATTACCAACAACCAGAATCATCACCAAAGCCATCACTGGGCGTAGAAACCAGTTTTCATCTTTTTTGAGCCATGCTAAAGAGGTACAGCTCTGGTGTTTCAGGAATGATTTAGCCAAATGTTTTCACCTGCTACATCCTGCTAGAGCAAACACTGACCACATTGTTGCAAATAGAAACTCAGGAGGGTAGAGATGCATTTTCTAAACTTATTATGGTATGGAGGTTTGCACTGCAGCTGATATTGGGCATTTTCACCATGAAATCTGCATCTCTTGGATTGCTGGTGATTTATTTTTTTTCCTGGCATTTCAGGTTATCTTCTCTGTGCTATGAGAAAAGAACAGTCTGCTGATTAACTGAATGGAGACTTTTGCCTTGAGCTATAAACTTTTAGGCATGAAACTGGGATTGGATTCTGACCATTGTGTGAACTAAGGGGCTGGAGATACTCATCCTCTGTTTTTGCACAGGGTAATACTATTAAATAAATTAAAAAAAAAAAAAAAAGAGAAAGAAAGAAGGTAAGTTTGTAATAAAGCTTGACTTCTAGGCAGTTTCACTAGGGGAAAACTCATCTTTCGTGAGATGAGCTTTTCCTGCAGGAATTCTTCACTATGGTATGGAGTAGAAATATGAAAATGCTACAGATAAGAGTCCCTTTTTCTCAGATCCTTGGGATTTTCAAGAGTAATTAGTGAATCATTTATGTTACTCTGAGTTTTGAAGAGATGCAATGGATTGATTTCAAGAACCTTCCTAGACAGTCATTTATAGCACATTGTAAGTTACTTATGAGAGAAACTGAATTCTCATTCTTTTGCCCAAAACTCTGTGTTTGAATTTTTAGACAAGGATTGGCAACTTTCTTCCCTGGGATTTAAATTTGTCCAATCCTTAGTCAAATGAGGACTGGCTATTTTGTTCTATCACCTGAGAGCTTAGATCCAAGGGAACATTGCTGTGTGGCTTCTGCCTGCTTCCCTCGGGGAGAGGTGAGGCCAGTGAGGCCCCTGGGACTGTGCAGCAGGAGCTGTGGGGTGACCCTGCCTGGCACGGGTGCCGGGCAGAGCCCCTGGGACAGGGATGTTATCCAGGGACAGGGCTGCCCTGAGCAGCTGAAGGGCTCCTGGGCACCCCAAGCCCTGGGGGTGAAGGGTGCTAGGACAGTCATTAACCCAGGATCATGGATTTAGTTGGAGGGAGTTTAGACATTCCTGAAATGTGGGGCTGAGGTAGCTCTTAGGTGTGACCTGCTAAAGGTTTGGGAAGCTTTTGATGTGAAATGGTGCATTGCCAGTTGTTTTAAAGGTATGTGGCTATAAAAGTAGAATCTCTTAATTTCCTTTAGAACTTGAAACTATTACACAACAGCTGAAAAAAGATCTCTAATTTTAATAAAAGTCAAATAGAAACTAATCTACACTGCAGTGTCCCCAGGATGTTTGCAAAGTTCTGGAATTCCTTCAGCTGCACAAACAAAAATTTATAAATATTTATTGAAATGAAGTTTATTGAAAATGTCACCTGTGCAACTGGAAGTGAACATGAAAGAGAAACTGGGGTAGAAGGGAACAGCTTGTTACAGACAAGTTGTCCACTTGGCTTTGTATTTCTGGTTTATGAGTGGCTGCTTGAATTTCGGTCCCTGCCGGCTGCTTCTGCACACACAGTTCAGAAGGAACATCCAAGAGAAAATGGATAGTTTGGGAGGCAGATTGCTGCAGCCATCAGTTAATGGAATGGCTGCTGAAGGATTCAACATTACTGGAAAAAAGTGTGTTTTGAGGGAAATCAGCTGCCACTGCTGCATGACATGTTGAATATGCTGTTAAGACATCGTGCACAATACTAAAAGGAAGAGTGCAAAATATAAACACCTGCAATTCTAAATGCTACTGTACAGATTCTTCTCACCCATCTCCAGTGGTGAGACTAAAACATAGTCTTAAACAAACTGATAGGTTTCCCAAGTTTTGAGAGCTACTCAATTTTATATAAATTTTGTTCACATTTTATGGTCTATAATTTGTGCTTTAGTTTTAGGAGTCTCACTTTTGGTCAATGTTTGAGGAATTCAGGATCTCTATATATCCTGAATAGATTAGGCTAGATACAGGACTATTTAATCAGCACCCTGATCTTATCTCACACTAGGTATACAACAGCACAAATCTCCGTCTTTCAATTTCTTTTAAAAGATAAAATCTTGCTCAAGTTTGACTTTAGGAAAAACTTCTTCCTTGTGGCCATTGCATGCTTGTGAACATGAGGAAGGCAAATCTTAAAGCACGAAAAAATAGAAAGCTGGGATCCAGTAAGGATGTGATCCAGTAAGGAAGTGTTCCAGTAAAGATGAAACCTTTTTCAGTCCCATTGCTTAAATGAAGGGATGTCATGGAGGGGATCTTGGAGAATTCTGACTGGGGCAGTATCATTTTGAGGGAGGAAAAAATTCAGCTAGTCAGGATTTGGGTTGCCTAAATATAACATGTAAAATTCATAAACATAGTTACTGAATATAAAATACTAAACTGTAACATAAAGTATTTAAGTACTGAGTGAAAAAAAAAATCCCCTCGTATTTTAAATCGGGCATTTTAATTGCAGGTACTTATCCCTCACTTTACGCATTGCTGCAGAGTTTGAGGTAAATGCAGTCACCCTACTTCTGAGTTTTGTAGTGTATAACAATTTGCACTGGAAAAGGAACATTCTCTTCTGCTCCTCAAAGGAAACTACATGTAATTGTCAACAAGTAAAGCTGGTCTAGAAAGAAGTGTTGGGGCTTTGAATTTTACTTTTTTGATGATGAATTTTGCTTTTTGTTTTGAAAAGAAACTTTTTATTATTTGACGTGGGTGATCTAGTATACTGAAATTAGTGAGCCTAAAATAGATTGACATGAAGTTAAATAGAGGGTGGAAAATGTACACTGAAGTACCTGAATATATTTGTGAAGAGCTGTATTTGTTCAGCTGCGGAGTGTTCCTCTTTCACACACATTCTGTGCCTCTTACCATTTTTTATACTTTTGTGTTTCTTTGCCATATATATTTCTAATGCTTTGCAACAGATGTATAAATTATTTAAAATGATTTAAAAAAACCCCAAGCAAACAAAGCTCCAAACTTGTGAGCTGAAAGTTGGCTGTATAAATCTCTTCCATATAAACTTACTCAATATTCATTGATATTGAGTTACTCAAAGTGCTAACTTGACTACCTAGTACTTAACTACTACTACTTGAAAGTCTGAAACTTCTGGGAAGATCAGATAAAGCAGCTGCACTGAACCTGATTGATTGCAGTTGTGTTGTGTGTGGGTACCTGGATCCACCCGCACGGCATAAATAACTACATTGCTCCAGTTTTGAAAAGTGAGACTCTCTTTCGCAGCACATAGGTCAAATTAAAGAGCTGCTGGGCCTCGTGTTTTCCTCGTTGAGTTGGAGCAGTTTGGTGAAGGCAGCGTTGCTGTCAGTACTCCTGCACTCGCTGATTCAGAGAGATGTAACCACTGTGTAACAGCAGGGAAGGTGCAGAATCCAATTACAGCTTTTCATGTTTGGGTTTACTGATTAGTTTTACTGTTTAAAATGTTATACCTGCGGTTCATGTTTGCTTATCTTTGTTACTTGGTAAATTTTAAATGCTGTAAGAACTGGAGCTGGCATTGTAGGTTTTCTTCAGAAAATCTCATATCTCTCTTCAACCAAGTGAAATGGAAAGAAGGGATTAATTTGAACTTCATGGTGTTGTAATGATTTTTCACTGCTGTGAATTGGTTTTGCTCCCTGCACTCTCTGTCCTTTATTGCATTAGTGCTGCAGAACAATAGTGGTGGGAGATATTGCTTTATGAACTCCAGTGTCTCAGTGCTGCTGTTGTCATTCATCATCTAATATAGGCTAATTGATGCTACTACAGACTATTCCAGAATGAAAAAGAAACATTTCTGCTCTAGCTAGGTGATGGTCACTTCATCTGTAGTGAGCATGGAAAGCCAAATAAATATTTGATGTGAACCTTTATAAAAATATATTAAAAAGCAAAAGTCTTGTTTTATGTGAAGAACTCCTGGATCAGAACTAAAGAATAAAATAACTGCAAGAATTTTATGCTACAAGATGCTCAGAGGTTTATTATTTTCATTATATACTGTGTTTCAGGAGTTACAAGTAAATCGTTTTAAGCTCATCAGGTTTAAACCGAACATTTGCCAAATAGATACAAATAATTTGTAGACAATGTGGCTTTAAAGACTTCCTCTGGAGCACTGCAGTATAAAAAAATGGCTTCCCCTTCCCCCTCATTTTTGATGAAATAGAGACTTTTTCTTGAATATTTGTTATTTAAAGTCTGGTATTAACAAATTACATCTGTATGAAACGTCACAGTGACATTTAAACACTGCCACCGGCCTCACTGGCAGCTTGTGGGACGGTTCTGAGTTGGCCTGTGTGTTTTGGTGGTCGTGTTGCAGCAGGGACAGCGGCTGAGGGTGGCACTGGTGTCGCACACAGCAGGGGAGCTCCCTGCTTCCATCCCGCTGCCACCCTGCCCTAACAACGTTCGGAGGAGCAAGCAGGGAAGAGAGGAGCCCTCCTGCTTCAGGTCTTCACTTTGAGGCTGGAAGGGGCTTAGAAGTTTTTCCGGAAAGGGAGCTTGGCTTTTAATATCCCTGCAGAAAATGTGGGAGGAGTATTGACTTTTTTTTGGTAAGGGATATGAAGATTACTTGCACATATTGCTCCTTCACCCTCTTGTACTGCTTTCTTGCCTTTATTAAATAGTGTGCTACCAGGCAAGACACACACCGGGTGTATTTGTGCTTTATCTGCTTTCTGAGTGTAAAAGCTTTTGCTGTAGTGTCAGATCCGTGCTGTTAATAAACATTCCAGCAAAATCTCACCAGTTACGAGTTGTGGAGTTACCAGTTACGTTACGGAGGGATTGGTCTGAGCCAGGTGCTGCCGCCCCGCAGCTCCAGGCTCCCAGCTGCCCGGGGAGGTGGGCCGTGTGTGTCTGTGCAGGGTGGGAAAGGCTGCACCGGTGCGAGAGCTGCTGGGTAGAGGCAGCAGTGGACAGGAGAGAGCCGCCAAATGCTTCTCTAACTAGTGAGCAGCCCCGGAGTGCTCCGAGCTCGGTCGGGGGGGGAGGAAACCGCTGAGAAAATTCCGTAAGAGTCACTGGACATTGCCGGAAGCCCATCGGGAAGCCTGTGTCCCACAAATGCGCTGTCCCCGCGGGACCCGCCACTCCGTGCCCTTTTCAGGCGCGTCTTCGGGATGTGGCCGTCTTCAAAGCACCGGTGCATTTAAAGCCTGGAGCTGCACCACTGCTTACGCTGTTCTTCACACAGCGCTGTGTCTCCAGGACACAGGAGAAAGCCCTGCCCGTTTTGATTCCCACCTGGGGCAGGGAGTTTCGGGGCCCATCGCCGGCCAGCTGCCGGCTCGGTGCTGGCATGGGCGGGCGGCAGCAGCGGGGCTGCGCTGGGCTCTGCCCGGCACTGCCGGGGCTGCGCTGGGCTCGGGGCCGCCCGGGCTGGCTGCCCGTGGGCCGGGGCAGGTCCGCGCTCCGGCCACTCCACGACCGGAGGGGCCGCCCGGTGACCGGGAGCCGGTTATAAAAGCCCTGTGAAGAACTGCGGGCGGATGGATTTGCGCTGAGCTCTTTCAGGAAGATCCAGTGTGAGGGTTTTTTTTAATGTTTCGGAGAACCTTTGAGAACTCCGACTTTCTGCACAAACCAAGATAAGGGCGGCAGGGCTGGGCCCGGAATCCTTTCGGGCCTTTCAAGATTTTTTTCCCCCCTCTTCTGTTTTTCCCGTTACCGGCGCAGCTCCGCTGTGCAAGGGTACCCGGTGAGGAGCCTCCCGCCGGGCAGGGCTGACGGGAGCGCCCCGGCAGGCAGAGAGGGGCTCCTAGAAGCGGCCGCCGCACTCCGGGGGTGCGGGGCCGCGGTCGGCGTCGGTCCCGATCAGCCCGGGCTCTCTCCGGAGGCGGCCGGGCGGAGCGGGAGGAGCGCCGCACCCGCGGCCGGGCGGCGGGGCCCCCGTGGCGAGCGCGGGG
>WAAG01085939.1:2606-26966 GCA_013390105.1 Tichodroma muraria | reverse complement strand
TATGATTTCGTTTTTCCGTTTTTTTTTTTTTTTTGTTTGTTTTTTTTTTTTTAATTACCTGCCCCTTGCATTGGCTTAGATGCGGTTAAAAACAAAAAAATCGAGTGAAACTGAAAATATGTGTAAAGCCTCATCCTCCTTCTCTAATATGCCAGGCAGTTATTTTGTACCAATATCGTGTTCACGAAGTTCTTGTGGGTTTGGAGGTGGTAACAAAAATCTTGCACAATTCCTAACACATCTTTATCTCCCTTGGTGCGGAGGAGATGCCCTTGGAAAACATAATGCTGAAAATCAGACTCTTGTATGAAAGCAAATGTTCAGACGTGATAGTAATAAAAGAAAATAGTGAATGATATTCATTTTTATAATTACCTCAATTGTTTGGGAAATACAGTGTTGCTTTTGTACAGCTGGAGGATGCTTGCTTAAAATAACAATGTGGACTTCTTAGAGGGTATGGGTGGAGGAGGGCTGGAGTGCAACATTTGATGTGCTCAAAGATCAGGAGCTGCTCTTGCAGAAACAAATGCAGATTTTGCAAGTGCAGTGCAGGTTTTATGGCTGTGTCAAAGCAGGTTTTTATTTAACTATTGTATTTTCTGTTGTATTTAAAAACTCTTTCAAGTGCCACTTTATTAGTGTCCTAAGAGTTTTAAAACGTTTGCCATCGCAGCAGTATTTATTTTTGTCTTGACATGTATGTCCAGGAGTCACTGTCAAATAGAAGTGGATCTACAGCGTGACCAGAAATGCAGGATTTAAAAAGACATTTATCATACTGGAAACATTAGCATGTGTAAAAACAAAAATAAAATTATATATATTATATATATTCTATAGTGCTAACAAAACATAAGATATGTAAGATATTTCTTGACATGGATTGGTAACAGGCATAGCAGGGAAGCATAGAAAAATGCATAAAATGATTTATTTTTTCCCTTTGTCTGTGTCCGAGGGTATATTTATGTACAAAGAGGGAGCTGTGTGTTCATGGCTGTAATAGAGCTTTTATGGAGCCAGCCCAGCGTTTGATTTCAGAGCGCTGGTTGGAGACTCATTGCCTGTGAATTGTCATTGCCCTGTGATGGAGCCAGATGGTGGTCTGGCTCTTTCTGGGAGCTCTGCCTAGAGTCTGTCCCATCGTTTGAACTTGATTAAAAAAAAAAAAGAAAAAAAAGAGATTTTACTACTTCTGCTTTTGTAATTTCTTCAAAAAGTCCTGATTTATTAAAGGTTAAGTGGTGTGTTGCATATGAAATGTGCAGACACCTTAAGTAGTTTTTAATCTTGGTGTTCTCTGCTGCTCTTTGAAGGCTTACTTTGGAACTTGAGTTTTTAAACAAATGTAGTTTTGCCAAACTGTTCTCTTAGGAGACTACAGATTTTTCTACAGGAAGTACATTTTACATTGCCTATTTGGGTGTTGTGCCTTCAGAAAATGTGAAGAGTATGAGTAGGAAAAAGGAGATTGATTTGTGAAAATAAATTAATATAAACAGGATGCTGATAAGTGTGTGTGTATGTGTGGGTGTATGTGTGAAAATTTTAGTGATGTGTAACATGTCTATTTCTTGTAACTCAAGTTAAACAGCTGATAACTGGCCACTAAGATTTTTGAGTTCTTGATGAAATTTTGGCATTAGATGTTGAATTTATTCTGAAAAGGAAAAACATTTAATAAACTAGTTAAAAGATTATTGCATAAGGTTGCCTATACACTTGCTGAATGACTGCATTACATGTTGGTTCCCTCAGCTCATTTTCACCATCAGTGAAATAACATAAAATCTAGCAATGGGAGATCTTTTAATTGGCTTGTTAGGATGTATTCCCAGATTCCAGACAGCAGTGATAGAAACAGGAGGGATAGTTGATTTGATATTTAAAATACAGAGTAACATGCTTGTGTTGTTGTGAAATGATGTGGTTTGTGTTACCACTGTGCATATTCAGTGCAGCGCAGAGAGGATTTTGGATGTTTGGCTTTGGGCTGTACCCAGTGGGGTTTTTTATTTTCTTCGGTTGTTGTGTCCGGGGGCAGTGCTCGAAAAGCTGCCTGCTCCCCCCTGCCCTGCCCTGTCTGTGCTCCAGCAGCGCTGCGTGGGCAGGGCAGGCAGCTGGAGCTGGAAGCCCCTCTGGAGCTGCCCACGGAACGCCAGCCCAGCCCCGGGACACTGCCACCACCTCGGCTCGCGCTGGCGTCAGCGTGGAGCTTTCCTTAGGTCTCTAACTTGGGGGCTTTTCATGGCAGCATGTTACAGCAAAAGCTCTTTTGATCTTGGGAGCTGAAGCACGGTCATTTTTGTGTGAAGAGTTCCTTGGTCTCTTTTGGGAAAGTTTTCGGGATGAGTAAAGTGAACAGGAATTGGTTGCCTCTGGGAGTGTGAAACAGATGAGCCCAATTCACTTAGTTTCCAAAAATGTCCTTTGGCTCCTAATTATGTTAAAAAGCTCATCTTGTCATTCTGAGAGGGCACTTGCTGCTCTTCTCATAGTGGTGCACTGCAAGCATCTGCTTTACTTTCCTGCTACAAACACTGCCAGTAGAGTTACAGCATCTGAATCTGGTCCATAATTTGAGCTCCACCTACTACAATGCAGCAAGGAATCACCCAACATACTGTACAACTGTACCCTGGTGTGCTTTGCTGAACAGAAGAAATAATGCAATGTTCATTTTGTGAAAATAAAGGACTGCATGTTTGTTCAGGTAAAGCATCAGGAGAACTGAATGGGATCCTGCTTGTGTAAAGTGCTGGTGGGCTAAGCCCTATGTTTAATGCTGCACTATTAAATATGTATATGAACAACTGGCAATTAAAAGATGATTTTTAGCTCTTTTTTATATTCAGGAAGCAGAATTAGAGGAACTTTACAAGCCAAACAGAATTGGAAAAAAGTTTTAAGTGTGGAAAATTACAGGAATAAATAGGGTATCAGGAAGATGAAGGACATTGGTTACAAAAGAAGTTTTCCTTTTGTGAGGAGGGACAGCTAGCTGTTGTCAGAATAAACTTGACTTTTAAGCTTGAAAATAGTCCTGGGTTTGCTTTCTGTCTGATTTGATAATTACAGCGTGCTTCTTCAGCTGAAGGTAATGCTTGTATTGGTGAAGGATCAATAGCATAAAGAAGGTCCAGGGTGCCCTCAGTTGCACGGGAGGCAGATGGGTCTGAAGACTTGGCGTGTTGGTTTGATGGAAGAGAAAGGCCAAGGAGCAACTACGTGTTGCTTTTTGCCCTGAACAAAGCCAGAACATCAAACAGGTGTGGTAAATTGCAATGATCATTCAGTGCATGAAAACAGGAAAAGTGTCTGTCTTCCACTGAATTAACTAAACCACAAGATGTGTAAAAGTGTGCAAGTTGCTGCTGCTAACCTCAGAGCTGACAATGAAAAAAATGTTAGATCAAGTATCTTTCATTCTTTCTTAACAGAAGGAGGAAGTCCCTTATTTTTCCAATCACTTTGTAATTTGTCAGACATTAAACTTCATGCAGTGACTGGGAAGAGGAAAATAATTTAAACCCACAGACCTTGTATTTCCATTATGATTAGAACTTGGATCTTTAGAGTTGAAATACTGATGGTTATAAGCAATCCTGAAACAAGTGTTTCTCATCCTGTAGGCCGTAAGAAGAGCAGTGAGATTATTTCCCCCTTCATTTCTAATTGCTAGTGGTGTGTTGAAAATGAGAGGCATTTAATGTGAGCCCTTGCACACCGCACAGGTGGTGTAAGAGTTGGTGCCCCAGCTTTGTTCCTGTGCATCCCATAAATGCAGGCATGAGCCCCTTCGGAGCAGTAAATGCCAGCTGTGCCCAGTTGTGTGGGGCTGCTTTACGTGAACAGACTGAACATGGGGCAAATGCTGCCTGTGTTGTGTTACTTCATCGAATGGATCAAAAATGTTCTTATTCTACTGCCATTTCGGTTAAGGATGTTGTATAAATATTACTCTACTGGAATTGTGCATATGAATAAGGTAAGCAGGTTTAATCTGGAGGCTCTAAGTGAATGTGAGACCGCTTGCCATTGATGTATCTGATTTCAACTGTCAGTGCTTTCTGCTAGTTATCCTGGCAGTCAGTACGTGGGGTTTGCATTTTGTATCAGAAGTCCTGAGCAAGATCTTACAAAAATGTGCTTGTTTTATAATTAAAGAATACATAGAATAACATTTCAGCATTATATTATATTGCACGCATTTAAAGTAAAAAATAAGGTTTATCTAGTTTATTTGGATTCCCTGGCAACAAATGAGTTCTGTTAATGTGTCTAAATAACAGCTCTTCGCTGTCGTGACATCCATGATTCTTCATGTAAGTTATCATTTCTGCAAAGCAAATGCACAGAATTGGTACAAAACAGACTGTTTTATATTTTCAAGTTGGAAAATTTCCTTGTATTTACTTTAATTTGCAGCTTGGGGCTCCCTGCATCATGAGATTATGAAAGGCACACAAGAATGGGCTTGCATTATTGACTGTGCAAAGTCTGGGTCAATGCAAATTCAGTGAGAATCGGTGCAAAATGTAAGGTGTCCTGTCTTCCCTTGATCCATGAATAGCTGGCATTCCTCACACAGATCAACACCATGAAAGCTACGAAAAAAATCATAATATAATGGCCTTGAAAATGGGAGAACTGGGATTAAAGAATCATCTGCTTCTGCAGTGAAACACAAAGCTTTAAAATGTGTGTAAAAATATATGGCATATTTCTTCACAGAAGAAAATTCTGTGTGTGAGAGACCCATTTACACCAACTGATGTGGGTGAGCTCTCTGCTGTCCACTGCAGTTCTGATACAGGAATATGCTTGTTATAAACAGGGTGATGGGAAGGGAATTGAGGTCGAGTGGTGGGTTACCATCTCTTTGTTCCTCTCAGAAAAATCGGTGAGTTGCCAGCACAGCCTTGCAGGTCTTTTAGTATGAGGTATCGCAAACTTCTGTCTGGATATAATGTCATTATTCTGATGGGATTTGAATGGAAATAGGACTTTCATGCTGAAAAACAAGATGAAAATGTGGTTGCAGGAACTCCCCAAATTAAATATTATTAGCAAAGCAGCCTAAGTGAGGAAGGATCTGCTGAGCCACCTTTGTTACAGCATCAGTTGAAGTTGCTTACTGGAAGGGGCTCTACATACAAAATATTAAGAAATCTCAAGATTCTAGTAAGCTTTAGGTGTGATTTTCAAGAATATCTGCCTGTGCCATTTTCATTGGAATTGGAATATTATGCAGGAGTCAGTGGGAGTTATATTTCAGGGTGCCTCTGGAAATCATGGCCTCCCTCATCAATTTTTATTGGAGGGGGCCTTTGGGGGTTTCTGGTCCAAACTATTGCTCGAAGCAGGGTCAGCTTATGAGATCAAACTAGGTTTCTCCAGGTTTTATCTTGGTGGGTCTTGTAAACCTGCAAGGACAGAGACTGCACAATTTCCCTGGGCAGCCTCTGTGCTGTGTGGTCCTCGTGGTGATCCATGATGTTTCAGCAGAACCAGCCCCAAAATCACTAAATATGTTACATAAATTCATTAATATTGTATTTTGCCTGTGACTACTGACATGGGTTATGTCCTCACTTCCCTTTAACTGCAAGACATGTTGGCTGCAGCTCAACTGTTGTAAAGGGTCAGCAGCAAAGTGGCTAATGAGTAGTGATCTCAGTGGAAAAATGTGGACTCACAATTAGAACGCTGCATGCAGCAATATCCCTTGTTCTACCCAGGAGGGATAAAGAGGAGAGCAGAGGCAAAAGAAATTAACTTAGAAGAAAGGAAAGGAATACAAAGAGGGGCTTATCAGAAGTTGCTCTTTCTCTGCTATAAGGAGAAAGAAATACTGTTAAGGAAAATTGAAAGAAACAAATGATACCACGCAGCAAGGTCAGGAGAAGATGGATAAAGGCATTTGCATGTTAAAAGCAGTGAGGATAGAAACCTGGAGGACAGAAGATGAAATGTGATGCTATGTGCTGTAAACATTTGTGATTAATCATGATATGTAGAAAGAATTCCTCACTTTTAAGTTCACAGTTTTAGATTCACTGATTTTCCTCACAGTTTCAACATGAATTTCAAATAGGAATAATTTTCATAATTATTTGGATAGTTTTGATGTTCCAGTTTGTTTTGTGTATAGATAGAAACAGAGCTGGTGAACTTATGTCTAAATATTCCTCTCTGCAGACCTCTATGCATAAATTTGCAGGCCCCCTTGTCTGCTAAATTCTTGGCACCTTCTTGTTTTCCATCTGCCAGATGGTTCCTTCTCCCACCAGTCAGGGTTATCAACAATTATCTGTTTCAAGCCATGTGCATGTCTCATAACAGTTTACCATGGGAGACATAAAATGGAAAAGTGACATATTAAGTGTTAACGTAACTTTGAGAATCACTCTTGGCAGCTTTCATTACTTGCTTATTTGCCATTGGCGGTTCCTATGTATGTTTGCTGTACTGGTCTGAGATCAGCCCTTCAGATTTCAATTATTCAATTTACTAAAATCAGACACCTTTCACACTCAGTCAGCTGGTGTTTTTAGGTGTACTAACTTAGTTGGTTGAGTGGTGATCCGTTTTGTTCTTGAGAACACCCTTATATCTGCTTGACCTCTCTTTTCCCAAGTTACAAGTGTCAGGAAATGAGGAAATGGACTCAAGTTGCATCAATGAAGGTTTAGTTTGGCTATTTGGAAAAATTTCATCACTTTGAAAGGCTTGCCAAGCAATGGAACAGGCTGCTCAGGGAAGTGGTCCAGTCCCCAGCTCCGGAGGTATTGAAAAGACATGTGGATGTGGCGCTTAGGGACGAGGCTTAGAGCTGGGTTAATGGTTGGGCTTGATATCATAAAGGTCTTTAGAACCTAAAGAGTTCTCTGTTGTGATGGCTACATCAGACCCTGCCAGTGCCATGCGGGGCAGTCGGAGGCTCTGGGGGTCTTTCAGCTCATGGAGCAGTGAGAAAGGTCTGACTGCCAGAGCAGAGTTTGAGGGTGAAGTCTGACCTCCTTGGGCTCACGTGCTTTTCATCTGCCTCACTGGCTGTAGCTCCACCACAAGCTGCCAGAGATGTCATTGGTAAAGGACACCCGATCAAAGAGGTACAGTGGTAGCAGGTAAGTGGTGGAAAACAGTTCTTTGTGCTTCTCTGCTCCTCTACAGGAATGAGCACACAGCAGCCCATGCTGACCATAACACTTTGGCTTCGTAAGAGTTTAACATCTGGTCCCTAATTAATGTTCTTTCATGCTGAGCAGAGGTAAAAATAAACAGTATAAAAGTGAAGTGTTGTGGCTACAGCCCAGAGAAAAACCCGCTGTGTTATTTTAACCCAGGAACCCTCATCCCAGGACACAACTTGCACACACGAGCCCCCCTCCTTTTATTTCACTTTAAATAGGAAATGCTGTATCTGATGCCACACCTGAGAAGCAGCCCGCTGCCTTTTGGGAAGTGGTGCCCCACAGGTGTTAATGAGGAATGTTAATGAACCTGGTATAGGAAAAGGGACACCTGAAAGTTGTCAGGGAGTTATGCTGTTCAACCTTTTTCCCTCACAGACAGGTAACTGTTTCTTGGAAAAACGAGACGGAAGCCGAGGTCTGCTCTGTGCCTTGTTATTTCTGACTGTGCCCCTGTGGGCCAGGGGGCTGCCATGTCACTCAGCCTCACAGGGGCAGCTGGCTGAGGCAGGAGCTCTCCTGGGGCAGTGTGGGTGGGGCTCCAGGGAGGATAAATGCAGGAGGGGAGCTGCTCTTGGGGATGGTGGGGCTTTGCCAGAAGTATCTTTGGTAGGAAGCGCTGCAGCAGGCTCTGAGTGTCTGTGGTTCCCCTAGGAGCCTGCTGGAAGGTGCCTGAGCTAAAGCCCTTTCCAGCACTGAGGCTTTTGAGGCTGGGTTGTGGGGATGTTGCTGAAACTGCAGGAAAACCGGTATATTTTCCAGCAGGGAGACGTGGTGAGGCTGCTGTTCTCAGGCACGTTTCAGTGTAAGGAGTTTATGAAACACATGGAAGAGCAGCAGCTGGGACTAAGGAGGCTCTGGAGAGCACTGGAGCAAGGAGCACCATTCAGGAGCAGTGCAGGTGGCGATGCACCGGCAGGGACTGTGGCCCGTGAGGCACCTCGGGGCTGATGGAGCTGATGGAGGTGATCTGTGGCAGGGCGGCTGCGCTGTGAGGGTGGGGTGGTGCTGGGACACCTTTCAGCCAGGCTTGGCTGAGAGGGTGGAGCTGCTTCGGAAGCACCTGAATGTTCAGTCTGCTGAACTGTGCTGGAGACGAGCACCAGCAGCCTTTTGTTGGTGGCAACAGGGCTCTGGGAGGGTTGTTGTGGGCTGGGAGTGAGAGAGGCTGAAGCTTGCAGAAAACTCATCTGGGCAGGTGTTATAAGTGAACCTGTTGTTTGTCTGGGGTGTGGGGTTCAGGCTCTGGGGGTGCTCTGCTGCTGTAAGGGCATTTGGCTCCTGTCTGTGCTGTGGGGTGTGGTCCCCACTGGCACCATCTGCTGTGCTCTAGGTATCTGGGCACACCTGCCTGTGTCCAGCTCTTCAGGGACATGCAATATTTAGATGAATCTCCTACGCGTAAGGAGACACTTTAGAGTTGATGGTATCTTGTACACATGTACCGACAGAAAAATTTTATGCATTTCCTTGCTGTTTTTATGTCTTGTTGGGTTTTGATGTGGAGTCCTTTAGTGTACCTATTGGTCCTGTCCCGTGCCTGCAGTCACTGATAAATTACAGAATGTTTCTGTTTCTCTTTGTCTGAAATGGACATGGCTCTCCTGGCCTCTCATCCCTCCTGCACAGGTGAGCTTTTGTCTCACTCCTCTCTCATTCAGAATGGTGATTAGGCTCCCTGTTGCTTAATTAGTCCTTTCATAATGAATAATTTGGGTAAGTGCTTTGCTCTGAGTGGTAGTTGGCCATTTATCTTTGTCTATCTGAAGGAAGAATTATTTGGAAGTTTAACATTTCACAATTGCTGGCTTTGACTTTGATGCAGCTTGTAAACTATAGTTAGATTTCTTAAATCATATCAAGAAATCAATGGACTTTTCCTCACTGCAGGCTTCAGGTCTTGGTACAGCAACTCGTAATGGCTCCTCATTTTCACTTATCAGTCTCTGTATAGGAGATGCTGAGAAAGTGTGTGTGTGTGTGTGTGGGGGGGCTTACAGCTGGAGTCCTGTTGACTGCTCTGAGCACCATGAATGTGTGTCCCTATATGCCATAACCCTTGGTTAAAACAATAGACATAAATTATTCTCACATGTAAGCCCTGGATTTTCTTGCCTTAGGTATACAGGCATCATGTAGCAGCCTTTTGGGTAGCTGCTGAGTTTATCCCTGTGGGAAGGCAAAATGCAAGAAATGAAAAATCTAAACATAATGTTGAAGAAAGGGTAGCTGAATGCACAGGCAGATGATGCATTTAAAATTGTTTGTGTTTTAAAAAAATCCCCTCATAACTATCTAGTTAGTACTTCTGTTCTATAATTAAGACAATTATCTCAAGGGTTCCCAGCAGTTCTTCTGCATTAAGTTACTGAGGCTAAATCAATATGCCCACTCTTCTTATTTCTTCTCTGACTTGTGTAAAGGGCTCATTTTGCAGGCTGCTGGTGATGGACATTCTGCATTTAACATTCACCCATGTTAAATGGGTGGCCTTGGGGGAGAGAAGGGGGGTATCCCATGATATCCAGATGGTGAATAAACTTCCTGTACCCACACTGGCTATTAGAGAATGTACTAGCATCCTTTGGTACAAGGCTGTGCTGGGTACTCTGGGGATTGATGAACAAGTGTGGCAGTGAGATAACATGTTTGGCATAGTAGACCATGTTATTGTCTAAAAAGTTTGTTTGGCATATGGTTATTCTAACACAAGTAGTAAATACCTCATTATACAAAGCTATTACTGTTTCTAACTTGGCTTTCTGGTACTTCAGTGAAAGCAATGTATGTCTGGCATTTACTTGGTTGTAGTAGTGATAAAAATGCAGCACACTGGCATCATTATGTGCATACAGAACTCTATTTTTTCAGGCCACTGGATACATCACAGATGCAGATCTATTCCCCTTCATTGTTCATGTACTAAAAATCTGAACTCCTCTAGTAGCAGTGTGGTCTGGGAGAGGCAGCTCAGAGCTTGTGTGTGACATTTCCTTCTAAGTGAAACCTCTTTGAAAAGAGAGGTTGTGGTGAGGATGGGTGGAACAGGTCATGTTGCTCCTGAACAGTTCTAAAAGTTTCTGACAATGCCAGACGGGCAATTAGGACTTAAAACAGCCATGAGCAGCCTACAGGGCTCTGTGCCTGATAGGGAGCCTGTGTCCAAGAGCTCTGGGTTTCTCTCCTGATCCCCTGAGAATCACCAAGATTTTTGAGCCAATGGCTGTGAGAAAGAAACCATAAAAATCCTGTGAATCACTTAAGAATGTTTTCAGAAGGTTTTAAAATTGTGCAGCGATGCTGCTAACTGTGCATATATTTGCATTCCAACTAGCCAGGCTTGGCCTGTGTGATGAACACATTCAGGGGCATGGTCAGTGGGACAAGAGGTTGTTCAGTGGCTGGAGGATCAGGACATGGCTAGACACAGGGGTAAATTTAGATCATTGATGTAACATATTCTTAATTTAAAAACCTATGCTCAGTAAAAAGTGTTATTGCATTAGGATTAGAATATGGTCTTAACTCATAGACATTTAATTTTCACATAAACCCCTCTTAAGGAAAAAAAGGAACTAAGGTATTTTAGAGGGAACATTTCTCTGCTAATGTGAAGCATTTAGGGAAAAAGTGGTGCACGAGGAGGCCACTGAAGATATGGTATCTGAAGAATGAGAATGGGGATAAATTTGATTTTTATACCAAATGGCAAGAGCTTCTCAGGCAGCAGACTCAAAATTAATTTCTGAAAACGAGGACTGGAAGCTGAGGTATGTCATGAGAAAGTTTGGATTTACAGGAGAGGCTAGGTGCAAATACGCTTTTTGTACAGATGTATCATCTTGTTTTATTAAAACATATTGCATCGTCTCAACGCTTCTCTTCTGTTAAGCTGAGCAGTGTTTGAAGTGTATCCTCCCCTACCCCAAAATAGAATGAAATACCTAATAATTGCTTCCAGGTGTGTTGAGTTTTGCTTTAGCCTCGCCTTGTTCCTGGGGTTTGGCTTGCTTCAGTCACTGGTGCTTCATCTTGCCCTGGGTGCCCCTGTAAGTTGCAGGCTTTGCTCTGCAGCCAAGCACAGAGCAGTACGTGCCCCAGAACTTGCAACAGGCTGGGACTGTGCCACATCCTAGCAACGTCTCTGGCAGGCAATTGTTTCACAGTTGTTCTCACATCCAGTTTTACAGCAATCTGTGCCCTGGCAGCAAGGGTAGTGTTTACAAATTTCCTTCTATGGAGCTTTTAGGGTCACAGGAACATTTCTGATCCTAGCAGCAATTTAGTATGACCTCATACACTGAAACTAGGGTCCTTCACATAAAAGGAAAGCAGGATTTTGCCTTGTATTTCCAAATATATATATATATATATATATATTTTTATAAGAGCAGTTGGCTTTCTGAACGCTCCTATTATTTCTAAGGTGTTGTGGGAATTGGTGTTGCTGATCTGGCAGTCTTGCTTTCTTATCTGCTGTTTCATCATGATTTCACTTGATCATGATTTGTTGTCAGAAAATCAATACAGTGAGTTTGGGAAGAGCTGCAGCTGCTTGGGGAGTGGAAACAACAAGCTAAACAGCTGATCTATCAAGTTCACTTGCAATATTTGTTTCAGTAATGGATCACAGCCTTATCCAGTTAAGTGATGGCCTTGGCAGACACCTCAGTACTAGCTCAGGCTTGCTCTGGTGATAGAAAAATCTGTTCATACAACAGAGGCAATCCTCCTTCTGGAGTCCCTGAAGGAAAACTAAGAAGTCTTCTTCAGACAGGCCAAGTGCAGCCCAGCCCTTGTTCCATCCATACTCCTTTTTTCTCTGCACGTACTTGCACATTTCTGTACATTTTTGGCATGTGAACAGGGAGGCTTGGGTTTTGGTATTGGAATATGCTTTCTGAAGTGCTACCCTGAGGGACCATAACTCTTCACCCTGGGTTTTTTCACTATTAAAATCTTAAAGGTTCTTTAATATGCAGATTGGTTGAATGAAATGACTAAAAAGGATGCTCTCATTATTGCCAGGATTGAGATTTGATTGTGTATTATATTCTTAAATATATTCAGCACAAAATGCCTTGCATTTCAGTGTGTGAAATGGTAGGCAGAGCATCAGCTGAAATGAGCCGTGCACCGACTCATTAGACAATGTGTCTGATTTTTACTGAGTACCTCTATTTCAATGGCAAGTTTAGCTCTTCTAATGGGAAGCAGAAATGTTCAGTAGGTAATATGACAAAATCAGCTGGTTATTTGATTGGGCTGGAAAATGAATGGTCTTTTCAGTTCAATGAAGGATGAATATTTCTGAATGAAGCTCATCAGATTCATAACCATGCCAAATCCAAGGCTAGCTGGCTGGAAAACTTTCTCTGAAAAGCATTACCCTTATTTTCTAGAAAACTCCCAGTGTGCTGCCTGTGACCCTAAGATGTGGTGCTTTGTTTTAGTACAAAAGTGAGGATCAAATGTGTTATTGGAGTGCATTTTAAAAATACATTAATTAAATACTAATTTAAAAAGCTTTTGGGATTACCCAATTTCCATAGAAAAAGCTCTGCTTGCTGGAATCTGTTTCAGAGATATTATCCTGAATTTTTTCAATTTTTGAATTTTTTCAAGACCAGGTTCTTGAAGTTACAACTTTAGAATAGTGAATGCTTAAGAGTATAGATACCTATCAATAGACTATATTAATGTGTCTTAATTGGTTTCCTCTCCTTTTAGAAGTCATGTAACTGGATTCTGCTCATGTGCAAATCTTTAAATCAAGAATTTTCCTGTGGATAATCAAGTTGAAGTACTGCCAAATAATTTCCCTTCCTAGAGGAGGACTAAGTTATGGATTCTGTGGATAATTTTCAGTCTTATAATTATCAAATTCTTATGGGTTCTTCTGGATTTCTGGCACAAATACTTTCCAAAAAGGGCAGTATTTCTTCCAAATTGATTCGAGTCTGCATGACTCAATGTAGCCATTTGCTAGCTCTACACTCCCCAGGTCTGATGTTATATATAGGTAAGATTGTTTGGATTGTTTAGGAAGAGCATGAGGGAAAGAAAAATGAGGTTATGGGACCCAACTGTTGAATAAAGCTGTTTCTAGCTAAATGTGAGGCTCTAAACATCTATGGCAGCCTAACGAACAATGCAAGACCAAATTTCTGTGAAACTGAGTGATCTTTAACGCACGTTGAGTGCCGGCTCCAGGCACGTGTCATGGCCCAGGAGCTGGCCATCCTCCGCTCGTGTCCGGCGCGGTGTTTGCGCGGCGCTTCCCGGCCGAAGGCACGCGGGGACGGCGCCCCAAGGAGCAGACGCGCCTGGAGAGGCCCGTGTGCCGCGTGCCAGTGCTCTGCAAACAGCCCTGCCTGCACACAAGGCACCCTCATTGATCTGTGGGGCGCGCGTGGGTCCGTCTCTCTAAATCTTCCGTGGTTATAACTCTCGTTGTAATCGCTCGTTGGGGTAAGCGAGAGGGAGAGTGTAATAAACTTGTGTAATTTGTTTTCTACTTATTTTCAAGCTCTCCTGCTTGTAAATGACACGAATGAAACCACATAATAATAATAATACCGCACTAATCCACTCAATGTGCACTGTAGCAAATCTTACATGTGTTTCTGAACTGGGCTGCAGATCAAATTGGAATGCATTTTTTAGATAGTTTATAGCACACATACTGAACATCATGATTCTTTTGCATACTGATAAGCATGAGAAACAATGTTTAGTTCATTATATAATTATCATAGAATGATTTGGGTTGTAAGAGACCTTAGAGATCATTTAGTTCTAATCCCTCTGCCATGGGCAGGAAATTTTAAATTTTATGGTTTTATTTTCTAAATCTAGTATTTACTATAGCAGTATTTCAAGTAATCCAATTTTAAGTTTTTGTCCCTAGATGTAATCTTTTTTCTATGTATCTGCTTTGAGATTGATTCTGCTGCTTTTTTGTACCACAGTGGTTTTTTTGTGAAGTCACTTGAACTTCATTTTTTAAGCCCAATGAAGTAAGACTTCTTTTTACTCTTCTTAGGATTGTTGAATAAGAGTCTGTACATATTTTGTGAATCTTGTTACTCTTATTCATGGCATATATATTTGTGGATGAAAAACAATGTGAATAACTATCATTGAAATACCTTTCATTCCAAGAATATCTGACACTACCAAGGTAATTCAGTGGGGAAACACCAGGGTTACTTTTGCAGAACTTTATTAATAATTGCCTTAACTAGGAAACTGTTTTTTCAACACCAATATCTGGATAAACATCTGATGTACCAAATGTGAAACTTAATCTTCAAGGGAAGGTTTCATTGATATTTGACTTACAGTGGACTAGGTACTCTGTCAGCTACTGTCTTGACTTCTTTCAAATGGGCCAGTGAAACGCTTGATATATGTTCAGAGAAGATACATAGTGAAGTCTTTTAAGCTGAAATACTCTTAAATCTGCAGAAAGAAAAGAATTTCTGGGTTGAACTCATGTCTCCAGAAGTTCGAAGTATTTTTAGTTATTGAAATCATGTAGTCATCTACATTTTAATTGGGACAGAAAAATATGTACGTAGGTATTTGCATAGGACTTGTGCTACTGAATTCAGCTCTAGAAGTTAGAGTACTGACAACATAGCTGGCTTGACTTTTGGAAATGCCTTTTGCAACAGTTAATCCCACAAAAATACTGTGCAATGTATGAGCTTATGCAGTATATAGCAGTAGCTTATTAAGTTCTGTTTAATTTGTGTGTACCTTGCCAAGTCTCTCCTTTGGCTGCAATTTCAAAAAAGAGGTCTGAAGTCAGCAAATATGAACTTTCTGACTTTAGGCATTTGAAAATCTAAAAGTTAGAAGAATTTAATTTTTTAGGAGGGAAATGCAAATGAGCGTGTTAGAATAGAGCTGGAGCAGAAAGCTTTCACAGTGCCTGACACTGGTGCATTGGATAGGTGGTTCTCACTGCTTTTTTATAGGGAATGCCTCATCTGCAATATCCCCCAGAACAATCCTTTGGCACTTTTGTGGTGGACCTTATGCAGAGTTTAGTTTCTCATTGCACAGAGCCACTCGGAAAGAGGGGAGGAGGAAGGGCCTGAGTTTCTGGTGCCATCACTGTAATGAGAAATTAGATGCAAGGAGCATTTGTGTTGGGCCTTATGATTTGGTGCTGTCATGCTGTGTTGTGACTAATACTTTTTCCCACTTTATTGTTGCTGAAATCAATGGCAAAATTCCATTTATGTTAAGAGCACATGACAAGATCCAGAGTAAGTGAAAGAAGCAGATGACTAACAGTAATGGATATAATTGGGAAAAAACAGTCCTATCAAAGGGTGTATTCAGGGCTGATTTAGAGCACTAAGTAAAGATCATTTGTATCAGACTCAAAACAAGATAAAGGCAGCAGCTATCAAAGGCACATCCACTGTGCACAGAGGGACAGAGGGAAAAGGTCTCTTAATTCATCTTAATTGGAGGGGGGAGTAACTGCAGATGGTAGTTATGTAAATGATCTTTTAATTGGTAAACAGGAATATTTCTCTTTACCCATATTTATTTTTTGAGATTAAACTTTTGCTTGTTCAAACAGTGTCCTAAGGCTGGCACACAGCAATGGGCATCTGTGCTTTTTCAGATCACTAGCACTAGATTGGAAATTTTGGCTGAAATTCTGAGTATTGAGTACTACCTTGCAGCACCTGGTTTCAGATGACCAAGATTAGGGTTGGGTACTATGCCTTCTCTGGCCTGTTGCTATCTACCATTTTTGAGCCTTTCTTTCACCAAAGCAGCATTTCTTTTCCTGGGAAAGCTCTGCCAGATGTGCTACCTTCTGGATTCTCTTGTCCTTGGCAAGAGAGCTGCAGAGCAGCAGAGCTACCTGTGCTCCTGGCTCATGTGCTGTGCAGAGGGATTGCCTCATAGGTTAGGGATGAGCTATTTAAGAAATTGATCTGAACTTGGCCTCACTAAATGTGATCTCGTTTCCTCTCAAAATGTGTGCATGGACAAGTGCTTGTTGTAGCCATGAACTTGGACTGCAAGTATGGAGGACAACGAAGCTGATATGTGAGCAGGTTAGCTATTTGCCATCAGCTTTTGTTGTGGCTCATTTGGGATCTAAGTCACATAGTTGAAGCCACTGTCTTCCTTGGTGTGGTGCTACTGTGTTCAAGGACTGTAGGAAGATGCTGTTAAGTGTGGGACTGTTGGGTAACCTGACTAATGTCTCTAACTAGTAGGGAGATTCATGTCTCCTGCTTGGTTTAGAGCCATGAATGGCCAGAATCCAAACTGCTCTTCTGTAACAGTGTTGTGCAGGGGAGCTCAAATTCATTGAATCATTGCTTTTAGCTTGGTTGATCAAATGTATCAAATGGCTAAATTGCAAGTGATGCCAGGAGCCCTGATGTGAGCCCCAGTATTTATGTCCATCCAGTCTGTGAGCTGCATGGACACTGCACTCTGCAGCCCTGAATCAGCAAGAAAGTTAGGTTGAGAGTTGTGTGAAGAAAATTAAACTGTAGTGTGAACAGTAAAGAGGAAAACTATTTAAACATTTAAGCAGTAGAGAGATTGACAGTAGAAAGCTAGAGGCATCAAGCAGAAAAGGGAAAGATGCAATCCAGTTTATTGCTAACACAGATCTTGGGTATTTTTACTTAAAAACAGTGGGTTTAAACCATGTCTGTTTGTGGATCTCAAATAATATTTTGGTGGAGATATGGACCTGTGACCAATAAATTGATTGTTCTTGACTAAGCCTAAAACTGCATGACCTTAGTTTCTTCCATTAGAGTCCTTAGAAGCAGTTTCTCGACTTTGAAGGTTCATGGCTTAGAATTAATGGATTTCTTAGGAGAATTGCTGACTTGCAGAAGAACTCAGTAGAAACAGGCAGAGATATGTAAATTTAATTTCTGGTTGCTGGTTAATTAGAAGAAAATGCCCTGTATCTTGGGATAAAATCTTGGGGAGAAAAAGGACAGGACGTGGCACTTGGCCACCTCTGAAGCCACAGTTCTTGGCCTCTGCAGTAACCTTGTTCCTGCAGCTCCAGCTGTTCTTTGCTTGTGCCTGGCTGTGGCTACCTGCCCTGCAAACAGTGTTGACACAACTGTTGTAATATTATGCGATGAATTAGATCAGTGAGTGCGGGCCTGAGTTAAAAATAATCTGCTTTGAACCTAGATTATATCACCAATTTTATGAGCACTGGTCACATGGCCGGCTGGCAGGGGCATGCACCTCAGGGGTGTGAGTGGAGGGAGGAAGGGACTGGGTGCCTGGGACACAGAGGCAGGGCTGGCACCCTGTCATGCAAGCTTGACATTGAAACTATGTGCTGTAAAATGACATTAGGGTGCTGCACGTTCCAATGGGGGCTGCTACAGCTCTGTGTTTGGGTCCCTGGCATCAAGTGTGTGGTGTAGGTGGTGTAGGGTGGCTGGCCCTGGAATGTAGGTTCTATGTGAAAGTATCTAACTGCTCCACTGTGGGCAGGAAGGGCAAGACACACCATGCTCCAGCAGACTGAACAGGAAGGTGCCACTGCTAACCTCTGGAAATGGTAGGGCAGGGCTGTGCCTTGCCTACCTGCCTTTCCTGGGAGCCACATCAGGGGTGCAAGCTGTGCAGATGCAATTTCGACTCGCGGGGATGCTGAGCAATGTTCCCAGGCTGTACTTGGTAAGATGGCCAAGTTGTTGGAGTGCCCATGGAGGAGATGCAGGTTGATTTCTTTCATGGTTGTAGATATTCCTTGCTGTCAGTGCAAGTGGGCTTTGGAGGGGTCAAGTCATGGCCTATCTCTAGCTCTTACTGTTGGGATGTGGCTCAGAAAAGGGTGTGCTGAAAGTCCTTGGTTTTATAACTTCCTAATTAGAGCATTCAGATTGAAGTGGTCATTAGCTCCTGCTTTGAAGACTGTGTTAGGCACTCAGTAAGATGTAATCATCCCCCTAGGAGTAAAGCAGCCACATCTTCCAGGCTGCACTTCCTGAAGGCGTTCTTGTCCCAGTGTCTGTAACATATCTCTGAGTTTGTCAGAGCTCTGCCGCTTGGTAGGGGTAAACGGGTCATGGGGAGAGTGACAAGGCAGACTAATAAAACGTTTTGTCTGTGTTAATGGTTGAAATTGGGAAGTCAGCCTCAACAGGACTTCAGATTGAGTCAAAGGTGAGAACCAATAAGGTGCCAATCCTTTATTTGGAGCATTTAGTCCTGAGATTTATAAGCACAACCAAAATAGCTTGACAAAGATGCAGCTGAAACTGGTGACTTATACAGCTCTGCAGTGTCATAGGGTGAAGCAGTCATTAATAATTTCTGTAAGAACCACATTTAAAAGACAGAATAATTAATATTTGGCAAATAATGTGTGGAGATAGTAATCCTTACTGTGTAACAGCAGTATATACATTATTGAAAACTGCTGAGCAAAAAAATCTACAAATGCTGTGCATGGAAATTTCTTAAATTGTGCTTTAATGCTGGAAAAATTAGGTTTTCAGTCTTCCTGGCTTTTGACTTTTTGTGACTTATTTGTCTGCTTTTCTATATTCAGATTTCAAAAATATGATGTTAAAGTAACACAAAAGTTCAGCTCTGTTCAGGGACACGTAGGAGCAGTACTGGCTGTTGTCCAGAAGCATTTAGCATGTGCCTACCCAGTGCAGTGCCTGACGAGGTGGGTCCCAGAGGCAGCAGAACTGCCTTGCACCGAGCTCTGCCTCTGCAAGCCTGCCCTCCTTCTCGGCAGAGCTCATTAGCCTAAAGAGAAGGCTGCAGTCATGTGTTTATACTCTCTCCAGGGCTGGAGGGGTTTGATTTCTCTGTAATTTTACCATCTGTAGTGTCTCATGCTTTCTTTTACTGATATCTTCCTCTCCTCCACTACACAAGTTTTAACACAAGCTGAAGAGGATGTTTGTGGGCAATATCAGTAGGAACAATGCTGGTCTTGAAAGTTCCTCTGTAATGTTTGAGCTACTGGAATAAATTACTGCGTTGTGTATCAATGCTTTTTTTCTTTTCTTAAGGGTACTTTCTATATGTGATTACTGAGCCTTGTTTCTGTACCTCAAGAGTTTCTATACTTAAAATAACCATACTTGAACTTAGTTTTGCATGGTTGTTCTGTGGTAATATTTCAGGATGCTGCAGCTGATATTTTGGGGTTTTTTAATGCTTCTGAGGACACTGGCATGATATTACGTCTTAGTCCTACCATAGCTGGTTTCTTGTAGAGAAGAAAACTATTCTAATTTTTGGAAGAGGATGAGGCATTTCCTTATTGTTAAATAGTTTGCTTGAATCTGTAGACTAATTAATTAATATTATTTATACATTTATTTATATTATAAATAATATATATAGTATAAAGATTATATTGTATATAATAATATAAACATACAGTTCATCTTTATAAGCAATGTATATTATCACCCATATTATTTGTGACTCTACTTGTTTTTCTTCTGCTGACTGTAACTAGGATTGCTCACCTGGAAAATCATATGTCCTTCCCATACAAACTATTGCCACTTAGCCAAGTTTTGTGTTTTAAGGAAGTGATTAATGCTCCCTGTCAAGACTGGTCTGTTGCTGCTGGCTTTTTATGGAAGCTTGTTTCATTCGTGCATCTATTTCTGTATATTAAGCTTGTCTTCCTTGGCTTATTTCTCTTCAGAAGCAGATCCTCTAACGCAGCTCAGTTGCAGTTGTCACACCTGTTCTCAGGAAAAGACAGTGTTGAAGGGAGGGTTTTGCTTTGGGTTGTACTGTGGACAGCATGATCCTTTCTTGCTAAATCTACCAAAAGGCACAAAACTGAGGGGCTGCTGTGGGCCTCTGCCAACACATTGCTTCCCAGAGCGATTTCTGGAGTGACATCTTGAGTCTGTTGCCACGTTTGAGGTGTGATATTGTGATGATTTTGGTTCTTTGGGTCTTGTGATTCTTTGATCTTGGGCTTGTGTTTATTGAAAGTAACTACAGGCTCAGGCTATTTGCTGACCTCTTTTAGGAGATGAGCTGATGACTGCGGATACTGACTCTAGAAAGAATCCACCCTTAGAATTGATGTCCTTGTTTTCAGTGTCAAAAAGAAATTATGCAGCAGTGTCTGTAAAATTTGCCCCACTTTATTATTCCCTGTTTCATATTTTTGAAACACTTAAGTATTTGGGGCTATGAACCTTTCACTTCTGGAGCTGTAAATTAACTATAAAAGGATATAGATATCTCAGTTGTTGAAATTTAACAGACTATTGGTAGTGGGGACTGATCTAACTGTCCATGTTTCATTGTCCTTGCTTTCCCATCTTATGCCTTTTTACTGAAAACATAGCAGTGATTTTTTGTGTTAATCTTTAGTTGCTTATTCTGGTTTCATGCATGCTGACTGGATTTTTTAAAATTTATTTTTATTTCCTGTTCTTGCCTCAGAAGAGGTAACTTGCATTACTACTTCTGTTGCAACTGGATTTCTGACAACACCTGACTAAATTAGTCTATGCCTGTATTATATCTGCCTGGCTTTTGGCTGTCCCTTTAACCTGCAGACTTGGCTGACAAGTTGCTTCCTGATAAGACAGTGTTGCTAGTGATGGTCATCTGCTAGTAGGGGTCTATTATCTCTGCTGGCTATTTTCCAGTGACAACAATTTCCTTCCTTGCTTCCAAAACTCATTCTCTTTTACTTTGAATGTTCTTGTGAGGCTAATATTTATTTGTTTTATTTTTTGAATTTATGCAGAACTCTGCTGGCTTTAATTAACAGGCATCCATCTGTGCTCTCAGAGCCCTGATGGTAATTAAAATTAAGCACTCTGCATTGTCCAAAGCAATATATAGAACCCAATTTTTCAAAACATTTCTGGAAATGTCTGTGTGTAGAGGTTTCTCCTGATGGCTTCCCTTAGTTTGTGGTGGTGTAGTGCAATCACTGCTGTGAATTAAGCATGTATTGTAACAGCTTTGCCTGCTGCTTCTCTTCAAAGCTTAGCAGTCTTTTTTTACTCACACTTCTTACACACGAAGGAGTGGCATTTCCAAGGCACCCAGTGCCTGCAGCACAAATTCACTCCTGGCAGGGCAGGGATAAGCACGCCAGAATGATCCCAGCAGGGCCCCAACGTTGCTGCTCCTGCAGCTTTCTGATCTGGACCAGCTGTGGTTTTGGGTTGGGGTAGGGCTAGTATTATGGTGAGGGTCAGGCTTAGGGTTAGGATTGAGAGTCAAATATCCTACAGCTCCAGGAACACTGGGGCAGGAAAGGGCATGCCAAGGTGATCCTGGCAGGGCGTCAATGTTGCTGCTCCTGCATCTTTGTGATCTGAACCAGTCATGATGTTGGCTTTGGGTTGGGGTTTGGGACAGGGTTAGTGTTATGGTTAGGGATAAGAGATTCAAAGAGCCTGCTGGTCTAAGAACACTGGTGCTGGAATAGGCATGCCAAAGTGATTCTCCCAAGTTGATTCTTTGTGTGGGTTTTTACCATGTTGAATTCAATAATTCATGGGTTTTTTTACAATAGTAATACTTCACGTTATATACTGGAGTTCACACCCTCTGCCCAAGGAGGAGAAACGACAGACAAGCTCCTGTGAAATGGCAAGGTGTTGGGAAATTGAAATAGAGTGATAACGTAAATGTAAAAGTTTTGTTCTAGTTCATCCTGTCTTTAGCTGTGCTGTTAAAGATTGTGCTGATAGCTTGTAGGAGGCCTATCAAAGGAGGCTGTTTCTGGAGCTTGTGGGTTCCAACCTGCAGGACCACATTCCTGCCCCAGCGCTCCCTGACCTGTAGGATACTGAGCTCTGTAAATCGTAGCCCTAATCTCAACCTTCACCCTGGACTTAGCCCTACCCATAACCCAACACCATGGCTAGTCCGGAGCAGAGATACGTAGGAGCAACAAGGTTGATGCCCTGCTGGGATTGTTTTTGCATGCATTTTCTAGACCAGATGTTCTTAGAGGTATAGTATATTTGACTCTCTCAACCCTAGCAGTAATCCTAACCCTCCCCTTAAACCTAGTAAAGTGCAAAACAATTGTTTTCCCCCATTCAGTGTCTCGAGCTTAACGACCTCCTAGTCATGAAAAGGAATTGCTTTTCATTAGTTTATTCTCTCTCTCCATTCTCATCCCAAAAGCTGCAGAGTGCTTTTGGGAAACTATTACTAGGTATCAGGGATTATAATTTTTTCCTGTGTTGCCAACTTGCTCTATCAGTATTAGTTCATTTGAACCTTCTTACCTCTGTACTGAGAAGCCTCGTGGCAGTGAAGGAGTGGGAAGATGATGGGTTTATTGCACCATGCACTGTACTAACAGCCTCACGTGAGGTGCCTGCTGCCTGTGTCTTGAGACATGTGTTTAGGTAAGGACAGTCTCCAGCGAAAGTGTAGTCCTCCTTAATCTGGTAGAGCACAGGTTGCAGGACAGAAGGCTGGAGGGGTCATTTCAGGACACTGGTAACCTGTAGGTAAAACTTGCCTCAGCTTTGAGGCTGGCTCAGTTCACAGGGGAACTATGTAAGTAACGTGTGTTATGACAGTGCAGATACCACAAAATAAGTGGTGTGTTTAATATTCCTTAATGGGGAATTTTTATCTTTTAGGTCCCTGTACTGGTGAATTACTGATAAGGATAATGGGAGTTATGACGACAAGCAGATCCCAAGGACTGGGCTTTTTTGTACCATAGGCTGTTCAGATCTATTTTGAGATTTGCAGCTATTAGTTTTTCCCTGTCTTTAATGCATGTTATCAGACAGAGTATGTTATAAAACAGGTGCCCTCAACATTATTCACACCAGAGTTTTCTTCTGGCACTTGAAACAGTGTGCCTGCTACATCTTGCATCCATTTGCATTTCTGCTTTTGGAGGGACAGATTTGGGGAGCAACAAAAGAAGAGTCTGAGGGTAGACAAAACCACACTGAATACCTGAGATATGAATGGGAGCACAGGTTTTTAACAAACTGTATCACATAGTTTGCTAAGGCCAAATATTTTCAAGTTACTGCTTTGCTAGAAATGTGTCAAAAGGCTGATAACACAATCTTAGAAGCTATTTTTTTAAGTTACTGCTTAAAATCATTATGCTTATGACTTCCAGGTCTTGCATCCTTAGTGTATTGATTTTCATATTTAAAAATATAGATTGGGTAATCCTTACACTGGTAGGTCTGGCATCCTGCACTTATTTAGGCATAAAAGACAAAATTTATAGGTTGAAATGATGTATTTTATTGGAACATCTGATCCATCTGGAAGAAATTTAGAAAGCATTTGGGCACAAGGTCTCCACATTAAGCTTCACAAAATTAGTGTAGACTTCAAGCTAAGGACATTAGCTGAAGGGCTGCTGTACTTGCTGTAACCTCCCTGTATTAACCAGCTGAATCATTTCAAGGAAATGTACAGGCAGTTGTAGGTGTGTAAATGTGCTATTTTCTGGATGACAGTTCATGTAACTGTTTTAAAGGGCTGAATGTATTTTAGAAGCAGGCATAATTGCTGGAAAAAACCCTTCAGATAAAAGGATTTCCAGCTTGTTTTTTTAGAACCATAGACTGCTTCTAGAATAAGACTTTGGGATAATTCAACAAAAATAATTTGTTGGCCAAAAGTAGGATTGACTGAAATAGTCCATGTTTTATTTGTCATGGCTCAAAGGACCCTTCAAGAGTCCTCTTATGTTTGTACTTTCTGGGAAAATTGCTTTTCAACCAAATCTGAGCCTGTGAATAATAGCAGAATAAGCACTACAAGTTGTAATCCCACATTAAATTGTCAGTCATAGTCAATGTTACTTTCTTCTATTTTTTTCTTTCCAATTAACTACACTGTGGAGTTGTTGGAACATGGGATGGATTCCAAAGGGGGAAGCATTTAGTTCTAAAGTAGGATGTATGGTGAATGTAAGACTTGGGGTCTGAGCTGTTAATCCCACTCACAAGAGGAGAATTTGGAGACAGAAATCACTTGTTTCAACATGTGCTTGGAGGACCTACTCATTACTGGGGGCTTTTGCCTTTGTAGTTATTTCCCCACCACTGAAGGGAAAAATATTTAAGTAAACGCAGTCTAATGTGGAGGCTGGTAACGCTAGAGCTAGAAGTAAACTTAAAAAAACTCA
>WAAG01085933.1:10000-38400 GCA_013390105.1 Tichodroma muraria | reverse complement strand
AAGAAAGAAAAAATAAAATCTATTCAACACAGGTAAACACATGCCATGCAGTTGGCCTTTGATTTCATTAATGTTTTGGTAACTGAACACACCCCAATCCAAAGAAAGAAAGGGGAAAAAAAAAGAAAAAAGAGAGAAAGCAAGGTTCTCTTGGCAAAGCATCCAGTGTTTTTCGTGGGTTCTTATATCAAAATATTGAAAAGTTTGCAAGTTACCATGTAAATTTTTTAAAACTTTTTCTTCCTTTGAGTATGCTAAAGCAGTAAGTATCCCCTTCCGATGCCACTAGCACAGATAGTCTATATTGCTGCTACTCTAGTTTAAAAAGCAAGTTCTTTCTAAAATCCTGTTTAAGTATGCATGCAGCACTGCTGATTTCAATGGAGTAGACCACATATAGGACAAGAATTTGGCCCACAGGGTTTAACATTTAAAAAAATGTATTACTAACAAACATGACTAAGTATATTTAAAGAGCAGCTTCATGATTCTGCACAAGTGTTTTCTGAAATGGTCTAAAAGAAGGTCTAAAACTTACCACACAAGTCAGGTCTCTTGATACATCCACTAGTTGCTGTGCTACTTGCAAGTCCATTAAAGGCTGCTAAGCCATCAGAGCTGTAAGCTCTTAGGACTGACAACATGTTCATCTGCTTCTCCAGGACCTGCGGACCCTGAACTTGTTCGGGTTTCATCACTTCTTGTGCAGTTTCGTGTGAGGAGAGAAGATTCTGACTGTGCCACTGCTTTTCTGAAGCTTGTGGCAGTGGTGATATGAGCCCTTGTGTGGGTTGTGAGGTGACTGCACTTTGTATATTGTCACCTCCTTCACTGCTTTCTTTATTTAGGGCAGACAACTGCTTATTCATAATATCTGGTTCTGTGTCAATGTCCTCATCTTCAATGTTTTCTTCCTTGGAGGATTCCATATCCTCAGATGAAGCTATGTCAGAAAGGTCATCAATAGCACTTTTATTTACAGAGTCAGAGAGCAGAATATTTGGGTCATCTTCGGATTGTGTTTTTATTTCGGATTCATTACTGGTGCAAGAATTTTGTGTTCCCGTGCCAATAACACCAGGATAAACACCGAACTGCTTATAGAAGTCTGTTGTAAAATTACAAAAAGTGGATTCCATGTGGCTTGGCCAGGCAGCACTCTTTTGCTCTCCCAGGGTCTCTTTATTTTGTCCTTGGGTTATTTTCTCAGAAGCTGAGTCCAGCTGGCTCAGCATGTTTGAAACTCCTGCCTCCTTGCTGGACTGCACAGAGGAGGGGAGCAAGCTCACTTTGTTCACCGAGGCTGAAACTTCTCTAGACTGCTCTTTGTTGTTGCCTATGATGTTGTCTTTACGTTTAGCCTTGCCCAAGTGATTGGCTTGGAGGTGTAGAGCCATTAGCTCCATGGATGAAGTTGTAAAGGAACAAAATAAGCAGCCATGCCAAGCAATATTGTCTTGTACAGTGACAGAGGAACCTGGCAGGGAGGCTGCATCGGGCCTTACCGACAAGTCCAGAGGTTCGTATTGCGACTTTTCTGTTTTCCGCTGTGAGGACTTGCTATTTGTCTTCTCCTCACCACCATCTGAGCCCAGAGCTTTTGCTGAAAGTGGATCTGAGAGAGCTTTATCCTTCATTTCTTTTTCTTTCTTCAAAGAACTTAGGACAAAGCTGTCCATGAAAGCTTGCAAAGACCCTTGAAAGTTCACACCGTTCCCGACCATGTTCTGGTAAGCACGGCCAAGTTCAGAGAAGTGTGTTCCTTTGGAAGATATGTCTGAACCCTTCATATTTTCTGAAGATCCTTCAGATGACATGCCAGCTGCTTGTCCTTGCTGATCTCCAGAAGACAGCATTCCTGACGTCCACTGCTGCGAGACCATGCCACTTCGGAAGTCGATGCCAGGAAGTCCCTTGAAGGCTCCTCTCAATATGTCCGGCCTAATAAACACAGAACTTTTACTTGGTGTCTCATCCTTGTGTTCCTGACTTGCACTCTGCCCAGACAGTGGTCCCGCTCCGTTCTGTCGCTCCCGATGGTGTCGTTCCAAGTGGTATTTGAGGGATGCAGACTGAGTACCAGCATAGTCACAATGTGGACACTTGTAAGGCTTCTCACCTATAGGTGTGGACAAAGAGGAAAATATAAAGAGAGTTAACTGTACTTTGGTCTATGGATGAGTGGGGAAATTAAAAAATCAGCATTAGCTGCTTAAAAACAAGAAGATCTTGGTACTAATAATTCATTCTTTAAAAAGAACCGCCTTTAATCGAAGACTAATTCATAAACTGAGTATTTCTAAAATGGGTTTCCAGAATGTGGGGCTATTCAGGAATGACCTGGTATCTACACATAATTAGACATCCTTTTCTTAATCTAACATGTAGAAAACTGTTGTAGAATTAAAAGCTATGATTATGAAAATGAAGCATAACAATTTCAACCACAGTAATCATTAAAAGTACAAGTTTTAAAAAAACAGGAGACAAAGAATGTAACAAATGGATGGTTGCAATATTTTGTGTATACAATTGCTCTAAAATTTGTTTAAATTATACACATGGAAACCATTTTTAAACCTAAAAATTTTATGGCACTGTTACGCAAGACTGAAATGAATGATTTAAGTCTTGCTCTGCAGTAAATCATGGATATAATTAGCAAATGGCATACTGCACAAGTAATTTATCATTATTTGGAGGGCACCATTCCAGAAGGATTCAAAGATCTGCAGACCTACTGCATTGTTTCTAAATAAAGAACTATAAACACAGATTCTATAAAATATTAATATCATTACACTACATTATGATTGCAGCATATAAGTACATATAGTTAAAAACTAGTCTGTAAAAAAAAAATTGAGTAATAAGAAGTACAAAATATGTTTAGTTTCTGTATTTGAACTTAGTATTATCTACTGGTTTTTGAAGTCCTTTGATTTTGTACTAATGACATTTCTAAGGCTCAAGTTGTAAACTGTGTAATTTACCTACCATAAGCACTTTTCTAGGTTTGGCTTGAATAGAGTTTTAAGACATATAAGATGATTTCCATGAATTAAATAAATATCTGAAGCCCACACTAAACTTTAATTGTTCTTCCTATACTTTCAAAGAGGCAGAAGATTTTACACATATAACAAATATTCACATACAGTCATAAAGACATATCTGAAAAGAATGTACATCTAGGCAAAGGTATATCTAAATTTTTGCAGAGCATTGTTAGCAATGCAGAATTTCTTTTAAAGGAAAAAGTATGGAAATCCTCACTAAAAGAGACAGAAATCTGAAAGACCTGCAAGCTGTCAATACTGGCAATTGTTTCTATGAGGGAGCTCTGCAAGAAGAAACTGTTTTCTCTAGGTAGATGATTTTTTTTTCCCTAAGTGATACAAAAGACAAAGGCGAGCCTCCCCAAATGGTATAATGGAAACATTTGTTTTGAAAACTTCCTCCACAGTAAAAATGCTGTATAATATTATGTAGTTCACCAAACCAGCTGGAAAGTTATCCACTTTCAAATAACCTCAAAATCTGCTAAAAACAAAATTGAAAAGCTTTCAAACTTCTGTTATTTAAGCTGGAGGCTCAATTGAAGGGCTGGTAAATACTTGGGAAGCTGCTGCTCTCAGTGGCGGCAGGAGCTGACTAATGAGATGCGAGCCCGGAACACTGAACACTCCCACGGCCACGGAGCGCTGCACGAGAGCTCGCTGGCATGAACAGGGGCTGGGTACATGCTGCAGTCCAGCCAGGGCTGGGGCACCTTACAAGCAGTGGAAATTCTGAATCCATACCGTAATCCTGAAGCTAAAGGGTGAGACACGAGAGCTTTATATCAAACCACATCAATCGACCTTTTTAGAGGAGAAAAGCGCAGAACCTCAAACAAGAGGTTTTCAGTAGAGGGAGAGGTAGTAATTAGTATGGTTCATGCTTTAGGCCTTGGTCCACACACCTTAACAGAAGAAATCAGATTGAAACATTTCAATGAAACTTCTGAGTCTTTCCCAATCACCTTATTAAGCTCTGGCGCCTCTCCGATGAGGAGCAGGGGCTGCGTTTCGTGGGAGTTGTGCAGAAACAGACAGTTCCTACTGAACCACAAACCTGAGACAGAACATGCCTGTCTGGGCTTCCCTGCTCCCAGGTGGGCACCTGAGCATGCACTCACCCATCGCAGGCCTCTGAGCACGGGGACAAGAGGACAGAAGACACTGGCTGCCTATTTGTTTGCATTTCTGCAGGGCCGTTTGGGAGTGTGCAAACTCTGCCAGCTGTGCTGCCAGTCAGAACAGGGACCGGCAGTAATGCTGGGCCTGCAGCATCTACACACTGTAGTATTTTTGGAGCCGCTTTCAGTTCTGGTGCTTGCCCCACCAGTTACTGTCAGCAGTCACTAGTGACTTCTGACACAAGTAATCCAGGTGTTGCCTAAGACATAATGAGACTGCGGAAAAACAAATACCAGACTCTACAGGGTTAAAAATGTTCCCACTTTTGAATTTTCACTCCTCTTAATTGAAAAGCTCTTCCTCAGAATCCCCTATGCCTTTACGGAAATCTTTAACACAATTATATTGAGCACTTCCTTTTATTATAACGATAGTTCAGTGTGTTTGCATTGCACATCAAGTAGCACCATCAAAAGTGTGTCCCAGCATTGCAGGCACTACATCAACTGCTGGAGAACTATTGCAGGGAGAAGGAGAAATTTGTAATATAGTCTGTACTGATGTTGCTAAAAACATGCAGAAGCTGCTTAAAGCAGTATGCATATGTAAAAAGGGGTACAAGTAAATTAAAAAATGTTAACTAGAGAAAATGGTAGTTCTATTTTGTACTTCTAAAAGTACCTTCAGTCTAAAGCCCTGGGCACAAAACACTCTTATTCTGCATTGCTAAGCCTTGAAGTCAGTCCATTTTCTGCTCTAAGGCCTCTCCACAGAGTGAGCTTCCTTTCCACAGAGGAGATCTGACACAGCTCGCCACCAATGCCCTGAACATTGGACTGAAAGGAGACACTGACTGAGACAGTGTGATAAAAAGTTCAAATCTCTCCCAGCCTTGGTGTGCTGCCTCTGTGGTGCTCCCACCCCTCACATGGCTAGAAATGAGATCTAAAGCTGAAGGTCTGAAATTGATCTCAACATGTAGCAACACACTGTGCCACCTTTGCAATACAGGACTGGCCAAACAGCATTGTTCAAAGGGAGCTATTCAAAACCTCGCTGTTCTCTTCCAGATCCAAATACTAGCAGTGGTTAGTTTACTTCAAAGCAGTCTTAAATGCTGCTATTTCAAGGGCAGGCATTGGGAGAAGGGAGTAGGATGGAGTCAATCATCTTTGAGTCTTTTTAATTTAGTCTGTCAGTATTTCCTAAATTCAGTAATTGTGCAGTTATTTAGTGCTACTTCATCCATTCAAATTAATAAGCAGCTACACCCTGTGTAAGACCCTTTACAAATGACAAAACAGAATAATAAGCTGCTGTTAGAAAAATCCCAGTCTAACCTCAAACCAAGCCAGTTTCAATGGAAAACCCAAAGCACCACTAATTTTCAGGATTCTATCAGCGAAGGCAGTAGTACATGTCCAAAGAACACTGCAGGGGACAAGGGAGGTAGGCTATGATTCTTGTTAGAAGACAACCTGTTTGTGTCTCATACTCTGAGGAAAGCTTTCAGAGAATTCATCCTAGTGTAATGACTACCCTGGTATTATTGCCAGGAGCAGTATCTGGATGAGTTATTTAACACTTAATATCAGTTCACATAAATTAACATTGCCATGTAGGAGTGAGGGAACAGGACTTTTTCAAAATAACTTTCTGCATTTCATATCCAAGAGTCATTTTTCATTGTTCACAAAGGCAATGGCCACGCTGAATTTGCTAATTCTCTGGCCCTGCTTGCATTCCTGCAAACTTTTTCACAATGGAGTAGGATGAGAGAATATTCCAGTATGTACAGTTAAAAAAAACCCAGAAAACCTTATAGGGAGTACCTTATCTGGGCAGCATAATCACAGTTCTGATCTACTTACTGCTCTGGTTTACAAGACACGAGATATCTCAGAGGAACTATTTTATATCAGGATAAAGCAAAACAATAAAAATTCAATGCTGTTGTAAAATCTGCACAAAAGCTTGGTAGATAACTGGAAACAGACATGCTGCCCAGTAGAAACAGGTCTAATTGTATAGCAGGTTTATAGACCACTCAGCTGTATAACCTGTGCAGGAGACCCCCAGTCCTGCTCAGAACACAACCTCACTGGTCAGGGGAACCATGTGCTACGGGCTGTGCAAGGAGACCACCGCCAGATTATAACTAGATTTACAGATTTTAAGGCCAGAAGGGATAACTGTGATCATCTAATCTGTTCTACAGCACAAGCCAAAGATCCCCACACGATAATTCCACCATCAGAGCTTAAATATATTTTGAAACAAAACTGACTTGCTTTAGTTTAAACAAATTATGTTTCAACAATGGCAGTGAATAAGACTCCAACATGTCCCTAGGTAAACTGTTTGACTGATTAAGTATTTTTACTGCTCAAAATGTATGCCTTATTTCTAACTTGAATTTCTCCAGTGTCTGCTTCCTGCTACTGAACATTGCTACATTCTTCCCTTTCCCCCTAGACTGAACAGATTTTTTTAGATTAAAAAGTCTGTTTCCTGAGGAAGGTATTTGCAGACAGTAAAACAGTCACTTCTTCACCTTCTCTTATCCTTGAGTGGAACATCATTCCTAATTTTTCAGTGTCCTTCCAAATTATGGGTACCTACTAATGCTTTGATGAAATTTCAACTTGATAGCAATTTTATACAGTCCAAGACTATGTTTACATCCATAGATTTAGCAATCAACTAACAGCTCGTATTCTTTTGCTTCTCTGCCACAGTCCCAGGCCCAGTTCATCATCATCTCTAGTATTTTTTCCTGTACATGTTGCTGATTTAAAATTCATATTGTTGAAAAAAGCCCACTTGACTAAGTGACTAATCAGTGCCTCCCCATGATTTTTAGCATTTTACCATTTTTGTGCCATTGGTAAATTTTATCAACAGTGATTTTTACATAGTCTTCCAAATAATGATAAAATACCAAATAGATGGAGCTGAAAGCGCTGCTGTGAAAATAAGAGTTTATGTGCCATTTCATCTCTGTATATGGATTTTTTTGGGATTTTCTTTTCTTTGTGGTTGTTTTGTTGTTGTTGTTGGGTATTTGTTGGGAGGATTTTCACATAGAACAGGCTACTTTTATGAAAAGAAACTTGATAAAACTTCCTTTCATAAAATAAAGTTGAATTAACTATGTTACCAATTTTCAGTTAGTTAACCAGTTCATTCTGTAATTTTACCCAAACTTTTGTCAGGGTAGTTCTAATTTCAAGGTCTTAATATTCTTTCTTTTGGGAAATACAAGAATGGCCAGAGCTTTTTTACCACTACAGTGCTCTGGATTTTGCTCTGTGTTCCAAGATGGTTTTTGGGCATTTTTTTCAATGAACTTTAACAATTTGGAGAGCTCTTCAGCCAGGGTTTCAGGGTTTTAAAGACTTTATCCATAAGTTATTCAGTCTCATTCATTCTAAAAAATATTAAAATGCAGTGGGCTACAGCATAACAGCCTCATTACTTAATGGGGACATAACTGTGACATTGGAAAATGCTTATGAAAACCATCATGCTTCCTTCTGAGAACAGAGCAGAAAAGTATTTATTCTTCTAGACCATGGTTGATAATTTCTTATCCATTCTTGTCCAGTATTAGCAAGATACCAATTGTTTGGCCTGCAAGATCCACAGAATTTTACCCTATTTTTCATAACCCTTCTAGACATACATATTTCTTACTTTTCCTTTTAGCTTCCCTTATTAATTTTCTTTACTTCTATTTATTTAAACTTAGTGCTTTGAGATTCTTTATTAATTTTTCATATTTAGCATACAGCTGCTTAACAATCTGTCCTGCACCCCACACTCCCTTTCCCCTCTGAATGCCCCCCTCTCCCTTTTAAATAAGATTTCATGAGTTGTCTGTAGACTGTGCCCTTCTGCTCCTCCTGGTGCTGTTCCTCAGTACAGTGACAGCTGTGCACCAGGGCGAGGACCCCAACCCCAAACACTTGGCAGCCCCACTTGCAGTGGGGCTGTGACAGTCACTTGGGGACAATGTGAGTTCCAATTCGACGTTTCTTAACAAGCTACAGTTTGCTTTCATGCAAAGCAAATGAAATCAAACATCTTATAATTCCAGAGAATACTGCTTAATGAAAATATTGAAAACATTTTCCAGCATTTTTTATTTTACCATTGAAACAGTTATTGATAACCTATTTTATCCATTGTGCAGTAGATATTTTAGAAATGAATTGCTGTGTGGTTTAATTAGTTCATTATTATGCCTATTCTTACACGGTAATTTCTTTTATCCTTCTAATCATTCACTTCACACTTTTTAAACCAAATGGAATATCAAAGGTTCTGTAGGATTATTTTTGGATCCTGCACATGTTTCACCACACAATTAATCTGTTTGTCAGAAATACTAGTTAACTTCTTCTCTTTACTACTTTCCTTTACTAGCTCTTTTTCTCTATTATATAAGATGAAGCTACCTGTAACAGGACAGAATTTTGATGGTTTTACTCATTTTATTAAATATTTTTCATTTGTGCACTTTCCATCACTATAAAATATTTTAATTTTTATAAACTTTTATAATTGAATATTTTCCTTAATTTATATCTCATCTGCAATATTTATTTAGTCTTTTTGCATGTCTTTACTTAGTTAAAATGCAGAGAGATAAATACGGTTGTTACTTTGCAGGGAAGATTCAGTACATTAATATAAACTGTACACAATTCCCCCAAAGCATATATATACATTGTAAACCTGAAGACTTTTTACACAGCTGCTTATTGCTAAACAGTGCCTTGTCCAGAAGGGGACAATCTGTGTCTCTAATTGCTGTCACTGAAGCTGAGATTCATTATGTGACTTTCCCATTAAAATGTGAGCATTAATTTGTATAATGAAATATCACCCACTGCAGTGTTCATTAGCCATGCCCTACTGTATACTGCACATTGTTAGCTACCTAGAAACTGTAGTTAATTTCACTAATGGATATTTCCCTACTTAGTGTTTGGTAGGAAATTTATACTGTAACATTACCTCTTAAACTTTTAAGGAAATTTAAATTCAATCAATTATTTTCAACAAAAGTTTGGGATGTCATTAAGACAGGAGAAAAGGCATGCTGTACAATGTTAAGGATGGGAAATCTGGAGGAATCTAGAGAAATGAAAAGTCCTTTTAGTTCATCTTAGAAATGTAAGAATAAAGGATGTTCAATACCAAAATTGTCTCCTCTTGGAGCACACATACCCATTTTCCTTAATTATTCATATTGCTCATCCCACTACAAGCGCCTTCAGAGAATGGCAACAGGCAGTCTTTTTTTAGGAAGGAAATGTGAATTGAATTCATTTAAAACAGCACCATTTTTACTGTATTTCATCAGTTCATCTAAGCATGGTTTAAAATTGGCTAGTCACATTTCCAAGGCAAAATGCAGTAACACTTTGAATGCATATAATACGTCTAATATATGCTAGATGTGTGTCATACATATCGTAACAGACTCTCAGTCAATGGACACAGCCCTGCCAAGTTTTTTCTTCCTATTCGTCTCTTTTTTAGGTTCCTTCGTTTAGCACAATCCAAACCATCTTCCCTTTGGTCATGCACATTATCCTTTTATCTTTATTCAAGGGATTTAATTTTATCTGTCATACTGGGAATACACCCGAGCATCTACTGACAGCGCAAACCCAAACTGGTCTATATCTGCAGTAGCTTCTGAGGGGTAATGCAAGGTGCAAAGAGTGCTAGAGCTAATCTGAAACCAGCTCCTACATAACGTGTCCCCTGTCAAAGGTAGGACATAAGAAATTTAAATTTCTTGCATTTAACTGTTTCTGCACAGTCCAAAGGTCAAGGCATGCAATGTAAAACCCGCAGCACTTACTGTGTTTCAAGGGGGTTGAACGTGCTCAGGAACATACAGGAGATGCTCAGCTCCCTGAATGAAGGGACCTTAAGTTGCTGCCTCCAGCGGGGGCAAAATGACAACTCTAGAAGCTCCTGCACATTGTAGGTCTGAGATACTCGGATGGTTTTCTTTCTCACAAAATCTGAGTACCTCCAAGCTTTTTGTGTTATAACCTTCTCAGCCATGTGAGGTATTATTTCATAGCAAGGAGGCTGACTCCCAAAGTGGGCAGGCCCCCCATGCCTGCCATGCACAGCCATGCTCTGCCTCTCTTCCCCAGAGAGTTCGTGTGAGCAGGGAGAGAGCACAGCCCACCTCTGGCCACTGGTCAGCATAGAAAACTCATCTACAAGGGCATGAAGAGTTCTGTCTGTCCTCTCTAAGACCCAAGGCACACAAGCATTTTAGCCTGAAAATCCTTCCTCTGTCTGTTCAGGGCGGTCCCAAGGAATTGTCTCATCCATCAACTGTTTTTAGAGCAAGAAAGAGGAGAAACTGATTTCACATAATTATGCCCTTTTCCTCTTACCATATGGGAACAATCAGAAATCATATCTTAAAACTCTTCCTGCCTGAATATCCCTGAGCTAGACAAGAGAAATCCTCTGCAGTTGTGTTGGGACAAAACTGAGTCTGCTAAATAAAACTTTGATTTGTTTTGTTGTTTTGTTTTTTTTACTATCATAGGCTTATTATGTGATAGCAAATTACACAGAAACCAAGGCTCAGTGTGGAGAAGGTTGCAACTATGAAATATCCAACAGAAAAAAGAAGCAACCCAAGGCACTGGCTAATTTCTCAAAAACAGAGCACAGCTTCCTCCTCTTGTGCAAGATTAAGCTGCTTCTCCAGCTTTTTTGGGCCAATTGCCACAGAAGCACCTCCTGGTTGGATCAGGCTTTGGGTCTGCTCTTGGCACGAGTACCAAACCAACCCAGTCGTGTGCCTCCCAAACACACAGATGTTCGAAGGAACCTGACTTCTGCTGAACTGCTTGAGCTCATCTCTAACAAACAGGTGCTGTGAGAACAAGAACAGTAATTGAGTTAATGTAGTGGAGAAATACAGTAAAGTGTTTTTTATCAGTCAGTTATATGATCCAGGCATATAATAAAGACAGAGTGTGACATAAAAGGCAGGAAACTGTCCCTGAGAAGTATGAGCTAACCAATATTTGTTTAATAGCTGGTATCTATTACATCATTTCCACTTACTGCAAAGCAACTTAATTTTTATTTAATAACTCTAGTAATTTGCCAATTTACATTTTTATATTATTTATTAGGATTATTTCCAATATGTAAAACATTGCTTCACTTAAACATACTCTTGTCATTATTTACAAATACTTTGTTCTCAACCTAATGGAAATTGATCTTCACCTATTTTAAAATTATAATGATTTTTAAATACATTGTAAATGTTGTTTTCATAGTTTCTTTTTAAAAAAACTTTTGTTATATTATACAGTTTATTTTTTTCTTGTTTTAATTTTCTTTAGTCAGTATTAATATGCAATTTTTATGGAATATTTCCATTGTAATTAATTTAGTTTCCATTAATTCTAAGGCACAAATACCAAATGTATAATCATTGCCATGTTTAACATAAGAACAAAGTGCTCACTATATAATAAAACAAAATGAAGAGATGGGTAACCTCGTGTTATTTTGAAGAATTTTTTTGCCTCTCAAATACTAAAAATGCCAAACTCTTTAACCTCCAGAGTTATAAGATTATTTTCCAATAAAATAACTACAATCTTTTTACTTTTACTACATTGGAGAGCACACAAATAGCATTTTCACACTGTTTCTTCTTTCCCCCCTCCCTCCCCCCAAAGTTCAACACACAGAGAAGAATATTCTTGCCTTAAATGGTTTGCAATCTAATCAGACAAAACTACATTAGTGTCAGATTTTAAGTTTCAGTGTGGTGTACTCCTACTCCACAATGCAAAAAAGAACAAAAATACAGTGAACAAATTTTCCCATTTCACCAACGATATTTTTTCCTTTAAATAATTTTAATTGTCTGCTTTTCAAAATCAGGCCTCACATCCAAAACCCAACATTAAGTATTAGACCTGTGCATGCACACAGGAGAAACATGACTGCTGATTTTGGGAAGGGAGGGATACTGCTTATCTGGTACTTCAGTGAAATAAAAATTAAAAGTGAAGTTTTTCAGGGAGGAGGTATAGCTAGAATTTATTTCTTCATGCAATTATTTTACCTTCTTATTAGGAAAGTAGCAGTAAAATTCTGAAATTCAATCAAAACAGTTTAAAAGGAAAATTACAATTATGGGGCCTATTATGTCTGTTTTCAAAAAGAAGTATCCCAAATCTCAAGTTTCAAATACTCTCCCAAAGCCTACCACGACAATTAACACTGAGAAGAAAACAGGATCCTATTGACCATATACAGAATTTCAAATGATGTCAACACGACCTGAGGATTACAACATTTTATGTCAGAATTTAATTATGGATAAAGCCTTCTTAAACACATACTCTGTCTCTACATGGACCTTGCCATGCACATATGTACTTTCAAGTAAATGAAATATTGAAATTTAATTGGAGTGGCTCAAAATAGCTAGTATTGAGAGCAGTCCTCCCAGTGAGAGAAATACCAAAACAAAGTGAGTATCCAGCCCAGTAGCAAATCTCTGTAGGGTAAAATGCTGTGATTGTTACTGAAATAAAATAAGGGAAATTTTACCGTGGTGCTAAGCATGATAAGTTTTATTACTTACAAGTACTAAGTCGTGTGAGTTCTAGTGGGGAGAAAAAAAGCAGATCCAGGAAGCTGATGCTTTCATATGAACAGTGAGAGGTTAAAAATGAGCATGCTGAATGGAACGAAAATAGTAACAGAGAAAAACATACAGAATCCCTAAGCAGATGCTAAGGAAGGCCTTTGAAGCAGTTAGTATAACTAAGTCTGAAACCAATAGGCTTATGCCTATTGAAGGACAAGGGTAATTGAAGGAAACAGTGATGAAGCAGGGAAGGAGACAGAAATAACCTCAACTGGGAAAAGATGATTCTATTAAAGTGGTCTTTATCCAACAACACATTCCTTGTGCTTTTATTTAAGACTGTCATACATCTTTCTCAAAAGACTTTCTCCAACTAATAACTCCAAATCTACAGTGGGAATTCAGGCTCCTAGGCACAATTCATGTTAACCCCCAGACACACGTGGCTCGTGCCGACAGTGCTCCGCTCCCTTGTTCCTCTCACCTGTGTGTATTCTCAAGTGGACCTTTAAGTGGTGGGATGTCCTGAAAGTTTTTCCACAATATGGGCAGTCTTTCATGGCAGAACCAAGGCTCCTGTCTCTCAGTAAAGCTGGCTGCTGGACTCCTACAGATCTCCCAGCTTCTTCTCCAATGTCTGCAACACAGAAATGTTCTCACATCACTTCAGCACATGTCAGAAGTTGTTCTCACTAAAACTGCTAACACAACACAAAGTTAAACATGTCAATACTACACCTGTCTATTTCATTCTTTAAATCTGACAGAATGCTGACAATTCATGTATTTTCTTGTTATTGTCTTAAATTATTTCATCTTTCCTATCATGATTTTAAGCAGCATATGGTACCTTTATATACTGAATTATACAAGAAAAGAAACAGCTGTGTCAGCAGCTGGTTTGATTTCTTCTTTTGCTTAGTTCCTATTAATTTTTTCCCCAAAAGTTTGAGACTGTTGTTTTGTTGAATCTATTTAATTTACAAGTATTGTGAAAACCTGTAGGCTTTTAGAGGGAAAAAGTTTGCACCAGTGTATTAAAAACTCCTAAAACAAATGAATTGAAGGGATGGGGGCTCCAACAGCACTGACAATGTCAACATGCAAAGCTAACCAACTTCCTCTGCAACATCTCAGCATTGGAATTACAACAGGCAATCTAGAGTGGCCTAATATCATGTGAAAAACAATGAAAAAAGCTCGTCAGATGAGGGGGAATTCCATCTCCCTCGCACCCGCAGCTGCTGCATTTTCTCCTTCAGAGTTCACAGCTACACTTATTCTTTGCATCATAACACAATGGGAGGGACTCCAGGACACCTCTTCTCTCTCCTGGTATAAAGAAACAGTCATTTCAGCCATCTTGAACGAACTGCTTTTATCCAAGCAGGCAAGGAATAAAATAACTTACAAAAGACTGACACAAAAATTGAAAAAAAATTGTAGGGCATTAAAGAAAAGGTCATTATTCAAACCACACAAGGCTCATCCATCCTCTTGTACATAGAGAATCATGTAATATCACTATAAACATCAATGCAATATCACTACAAGCACCAATTCATGATTTCACCAAAAACCGTGGCAAATGTTGGAGCTGTGACCCGGAGTGACACTCCTGGCACGTCAGGAGCAGGACACATGGACACAGCACCACACCCTGTGCAGAACTGAGCTATCTGGGTTACATCCAGGCGGGGAGCACAGAGTTAAAACCTGCACACAGAGGCTTGATTGTTTCCACCATAAACTACTGACTAAAAATGTTCTGTCTTTACCCATTTGATATGTAACTAAAGCTGTCAGGAAACACAGTGCAGTTTACAGAGAATTGCCTTTTAAATGGAAGTAATGGCACATAAGAAAGACTTAAATATTTGGCTCTAATAAAATTTATTCTCTCAGTAGTAGAGATCCAAATACCACATTTCTGGAAAAGGTAACACAAACAGGCATTTCAGTATGTATTATAAAATGGTTCCTCTAAACTATTTTGCTTAAAGCTGAAAGAAGGAGATGATAGAGCTATTAAAAATATATAAATATATACATATATATATATGTATATATACATAAATACTTATCTCACTCATGTATGTAATCAAGCTATTATTACTTTTCAAAATGCAAATCTGATAGTTTTCACATCACTTTTTTTTAACATTTTCTGGCTGTTCTTAGACTGCAGAGTTAAAACATAATATTTAAGTTAGGAAGCTAGTAAATGTCATTTTGAATTATCTTCAAGTATGCAAAGTTGCATACTACAGGAGTCTATTTTGTCTCTGTGAGTCTAAGAAAACATATATAGGTGCTAGGCTATAATTCCAAGACCCCTAAAGAGTTTACATTTTTCTCTGTTTTTACTCCCCAGAAGTTGTATGTAAGCATGGCTTAAGATTCTTTGGGAAAAAAAGATAATTCTTGAGTGCAAAAAGATTTTTCTGAAGTGCAAAACACGGAATGCATGATGATAAACTGCAGGATTTTATTTTGGTTTTCAGTAAATACTATATGAGCATTATAGATAAATATATAGATAAAGTTAACAAGCCACTCAGGAGAAATTTACAGAATAAGTCTACCAGCTATGTTTTGCTATATGTCACTCTAAATGATGGCCTGTTATCCATTTGCCTTTTATCTTTCTATCTAGAATATGTGTGGCCCAATAAAAAAGAATAAATTTGTAAGATGAACAGCTCTCTTTGCAGATTTAAGAGTCTAATTTTCACTTTGCACAAAATTGAATTTTTTCAAGGGAGCAAGACGATGGAGTTTACTCTAGCACTAATCCCTCTGAAAAAGCAAACTGAAAACAACAATGAAGCAAAGAAAGATGTGGGTGGTCTGAAGAGTTCTCTTTTAGATTTAAGTAGACATACAGTAGATAGCTCCAAAGGCTTTACTCCAACAGGGGCCTTACCTTGAAGAATTTTTCTTCCCACAGTGAAAGCATTCCTAAGACTTTAAAGCTGGGCTGAGGGGTTTTCTTTTGAATTCCTCTGCCTACAAAGCCCACCGAAGCGCTGGAGGCCATCGCTACCTGAATGAGCAGCTTTACATCTAAGTTCTTTTATTTCAGACAATGAAAAGATATGTTCAAGGCTGCCGACTCTCCCCATCAAATGCTAACCCAGCTTCTTACCAGGGCCCCATTTGGGCACATTGTACCTCCTTGTCAAAGCACTTAAGTTTAAAATGTGCTTAACTTTAAAATGTGTTTAAGTCTCACTGACTCTGCTACCAAGGTTTTTCTCATGCTGAGTCTCTCAAACGTGATCTGTGGAAACTAAGGATGGAAAAAGAAGAGACTGACAAGAAAAAAGTTAAGAAGCAAACTGAAGAATACAGACTGTCAACATCAGAATATGTGGGGGATGAAAAACCTCAGCTTTACCAGTAATCATGTATTCTACACCTCTGATGTTCTCCCTTCTCCTGTTATTGCAAGTGCCTTCACGAGCAGAAACTCTCAGTTCTGTAAATTGTGCAAAAATGTAGCAAAAATTAGTTTTACAGATCAGCAGAACTAGGATTGACCGCCACAAATTAATTTATGATTTACTCAGGATTTGAGCTATGGTTTGGGGGGGCTTCTCAATTCTGAGGATAAAAGTTCAGGAAGGAAAGAGAACAGTTACTTATCTACAGCCATTGTGGTTCCCTGATTTATGTGGTCTATATGATGTGCACTTGATGCACGTGGGATTACACTGCTTTTTTTACTATACACTTCCATTATAGGCAGGTCAGCATCCTGAATATCTTCCTGCCCATCCCAACCTTTCCTGATTAAAGTGCAGGAAATAAGAGACTAAAGTATGATATAGATGTACATACTAGATGTGAGACTTCCATGCCTTGCCTCTGAACTTACTTTCTGTGAGATTTCCTTTCACTTTATAAGTGTCTGTTCACAGCAAAAGTCCTGGACAGAAATGTGAAAAGCAACATTCAGTTCTACATATGAAACTGGTCTTTGTGCCAGTCTAAGGACAAGGGACAGCTGTGAGTCCCCAGCAGCCCCGTGTGCTGTACCTGCTGGGCAGGCAGAGAGTGCTCCCTGAGGCAGGACACAGGAATTCAGCCACAAAGCAGCTTCTGAGGAGGTATGACAGGGACATCTCTTGCATACCATGCCTCAGATGCACTTAATGTGACTGTGCCCATGTTCTCACGGGGTAAGTGCAAGGAAAGAAAGTTAATTTCAACATCTGTATCAGGAGGTGGCGATTAATTACATAACCAAAGAGCCAATTTGGCCAAAATGTGAGCAAATCGTTTTGGCATGCAGACTGAAATAAAAATTGACCAATCCATAAGATCAATGTTTGAGGTATTGCCCTTCTTCAGACAGGTGCCCAGTTCTCAGGAGAGTAGGCCCTAAAAGTCACCACTCCTCATCTAGTAGGGAGATCAGGCTGGTTCCACATCACTGACAGAGGCAAAAAGGAAGTTTCCACACAGACAGATAATCCCAACAAACAGTTTTGGAGCCAGGAGCAGTTTTACAGTAGAAGGTTAAAAGAAAGAGAGAAAGACACCAGTGAATCCTTTTCTACAGTCAATATCTTACTGCTGGTTATCAGAAGTGGTCCAACCAGAAATGAGCCATGGCCACAGCCAGCAGTGCCCTCAGCACACAGGTACGGTTGTCACAGAGGAGAAATTTCAGCTTCAGAGGGTATTGTCAGAAAAGAGAAGACAACCTTAGATGGGCAGTGAGTCTGTGTACTCAAAGCAGAAGATATCTAGGCAGTCATGTGAAGGGCAAAAGGAACAAATTCTTTGACATTTCCATATATGTTCTGTACAACTGGTCCACCTGTCTAGAATGAGCCCATAAAACATGATGAGAAAAGAGTGGATTGCTTTTGTAAAAAGAAAATTGCTTTCACTTGGTTAGGCAGCAGCACTGACTTCAGTCATGATAGCAGCCAAATTCTGAAAGGAACATCTACATACATGTCCCATAAATTTCACCAGAGTATTTATTTGCTGCGTGTACGTGAAGGTGCAGGGATTCACAAAGAGGTGCTTTCATGTTCAAAGGAGCTAAATTGCAGCCCTCATGAAGACTAAATCATCAGTGAAGTCAGTTGGAATTTGTCGACGCAAGGTTTGCCAAATTAGCCAAAAACAGGCAATCACATGGAAAAGGTAATCAACTCACAAAATAGGTAATCAGACTTACAAGTATGTGTTTGCTCTTGCACAATTTTCGACACTGTTAAAGAACCCTTTGAAAATGTGGCCAGAAGCCTTTAAAGCTGCACATAATCCCAGGTTTTCATATATTTCTGAAATTCAAAATATTTGTAGTTCTTCAAACCTGCCTGTAAAAGTTAATGAAACATGGTGCAACAACAAGTGGTAGTGACCACAGCTATTTTTTGATGACCTATAAACCACCCATATTAGCCCATCTTGTGGCAGGAAATCTAGTGTCAATAAAGGAGTCAGAAGATATCCAATGTGTTAATCCTGTCACTGCTGTCAGCTGCTTGCAAGTATGCCTGAATTCAACCACCTCATTCCCTGGGAAGCAAGATAGAATATGCCAAGTTTCTGGGAAAACATGCCTTGCTTTTCTTGCCTATTCCTAAGAGAAAGCCTTAATAATACTGAAAATAGTGGAAAATAGAAATATAATTAGAGACATATTTAATCATATTTTTCTAGCTACCTGAAGTAGCTTCAGTTAGTATTGTCCAATCTACATGACAACAGAATCTGGCCCTGTGCTCCTAATTTGAAATCAGAACCCTATTAGTGGATGCCACTACACTTTTTTGCTAGTGAAGTTCATGGTTTAAAATGAAGGGTTCTAATATTACTAAATATTACAGTTATATTTTAGGCCTCCGGAAAGAGTTACTAATGTCTTAGGTCAGGAACAACTTGCTGTCTCTATTGTTTCATCAAGGATTTAGGTTTTATAATGACTATATAAGGGAATCTTAAACTGTTACTATGGATTGGCAGAGAATTTGTTTAAACACAGAGCTATTTTTGAAGAGAATTGGAAAGGAGGCCTACTAGTGAGAAAACAGCATTCACACTGTTTGTATTATTAGAAATAAAGATTATACAAAGGTTCCACTGGTAAATAAAAAGATACCATGTCTGACATGAGAATTCCCTCTTAGCCCTCTGAACCACACAGACGAACAACATGCACAAACTGCCCTGCCTCTGCTAATGATTAGTCACTGGCAGAGTTAAACTTAAATACAGTCTAAATCAAACTGAAGTAAAAGCCCAGAACCATTTGCATGAGGCAAGACTTGCAGCTTGTAGAAGTGAAAAATGGGAGTCTCAGCCAGCACCTTGGGCTGCAGGGGAGTAGCTGGGTGTTATTTCAAGCTCAACAGGAAGGGAGCCAAAATATTATAAGCAATTCCTAAGTAACTGGTGATGTGATGGCTGCACACACACCTTAAGCCCACTCCTGGAACACCACACACTTGAAGATTGGTGATTTTCACACTCCATGGGTTAAAAACGCTTTGAATGGCAATACTGTATGTATGCAGTGCTGGTTATATCTTAATTCTTTTCTTTGTGGAACTCTGAGACACATGCAAAATCTACATATACAGCACAGAGAGACATTAATGGAACACCTAAAATTAAGATTTTGTTAATCACAAAATGTTTCTTATCCTTTTCATTTCAATCAAATTCCCTAGAGAGGTTTTTTTCTGGAGTCCTTAGCAGTCTTACTTTTCAATTTTTTCTAAAATTTTAAAACCTTTTAAGATTATCAGAGATCAAACACAGTTTCTGAGTACATCATTTTAGCTGTTTCATTTCTTTGAAGAATCGTGTGACCAAAAGACATAGAAACTCAGATTTAGCACTTAAAACACAGGGTTGTTTACTTGCCATTAGCTGACAGAGCTCAGTTTTGAGCAAAAATTGAGCATGGTGAAAAAAGACATTTTTTGAGAGAATATTTTTTGTATGAGATTTCTTTAACTGTTTTGTTTGGGGTTCTATTTTAAGAAGGAATACATCTTAAGCACCTTACAATATCTTTCATTTAACAGTTGGCAGAAGGAAACTCCCAGATGAACACTGGCCTGTGTCTTTCTCTTTAACCAGCTGAGTGATCCAAGCTTTTAATAAAGCTGTTCCAATTATTGTAAAAGTCATCTAGTACCTTATAGCCACAAATATTGACAGTTTATTGCACAAGGCATTCATGGCATTTGAAGGTCACATCATACATAATACATACACTTTTATAAAAGTGTCTGGAACAAAGAGATACATGATCAGCAATTACATCTCACCATTCGAGGGTATGATTTTATACTTATTGAAAATGAAATACTATAAGAAATGCAAATTGTTAATAAAACGCAAAATAGTTCATTTTCTGTATTTATTGTTTTATTAATCAGTAGTACCAAATACAGTTGCAGAAAATCAATGGAATGCCATTCATGCCTCAAGAAGATCACAGTTAAATATCATTATCCTGCAAACCATCACACATATTCTTAGCTCAGCATAAGAAGCAAGGTTCAAATTTTAATCTCGCTACTGTACACCTCTCCAGCCCTACTGAGCTCAATGTAACTTCAACACTTACATTTGAGTCTGGACTTCACTATACTATTACAATATCGGTTTTGATAAAAATAAATTGGAATAAAACTTTAAAGAGTGCTGAAGGTTTTTTTAAAAATACATGCACGTGCAGGCGTGTCAAACTTCACCCTCTTCCAGTGCCCCTGACTTAAGGCCATTCTAAAAACCACACACACATGCACAAATGATGTAATTAAAAGTTATGTTTCATCTTATTCGGTCAGACCTGTGCACAGTCCTTCAGTGAATTCAACGGACATCATAAATACACAGAGCAGAGTCACGGAGTGCTTGTTTTTGGTTAAAGAGTCTTCACTTTCTTGATGTTACTACTAGCTCCTGGAACCTCTAGCTACCTAGTGAGAGCTGAGCTAGAGGAAAATGACCATGGATCACTACATTGTTCCCCACTACATTATTGCCCCAAGATCATTTTTGGCAGTTCTTTTCAAAACTGCAGAATAAAAAAACTTCTTTCCAAAGCTCTTATAACACAAAACTCTTCCACCATCCAGCCCCTCCACAGGATTTTCAGATCTGCCACTACAAAATCATGACCTTGAAATCCCACTTCCTTAACCTGACTGTACAGCTGAAAACACTTCTGATCCCAAACCACCTAGTTCGTCTGATGAAGTTCATGAAATTCCACTAGATTTGTGTAATCTTTCCACAGGAAAAGAGGAGGTCTTAGAAGGGAATTTACCAAATACTTTGCCATTTATCAGAATTTCATTTATCTAGCTTGTGCTAGTTCTTGCTTTCTTCAGAAGAGCACACCTGAGCTGCCAGAACACCCTGTTGTACTCCTCTGTCCAGAAAGTGTGTCTTCACAAGCAAAGCAGCTTTTGGGCCTTTTGCACCAGCAAAGTTGGGTTTAAACCCATATTCACAGATCTTTCCTTGCTTCTTTGCCAATGGTCTTTGCCATCTATCCTCAAAATTTACTTTGGTGTCCTGTTATGTTCCTGATAGCAAGGTTATCTCCCAGACCTTTCATATGACATACTTCGTATCATTTTCCCCTCCCCTTTTTAAAACAAAGAAAATATTCTGGAGTTTTAACAAGAGTTAGTGTGAACAGCAGTCTGTGATTTTCAGCAGTTTTCTTACCCAAACCCTTGACTCACCTGGGTTAGCTTTGATCCTGTCACCTAAATTTGAAATGGGCACTTGATAACTGAACAGAGAGAACAAAGTCTTTCCAAACTTCATACAGATTGTATACTGCTTTTGGACAAAATTCCAGTGGGGAATCTAAGCAGAGAGGCTATCCAACTGGACCAACTTTTGGATTTGTATGTGTTATTTGCAGGCAGGTGTTCAGGTACCAGATGGCCTTAAAACCCATACTACTCAGGTTATAGCAGCTTCTACAAGCTGTCTGCATCATATTCCCATCTCTGAGATTTGCAGAGTGGCTACATGGAGCTTGATAAACACTTTTACCTAGCATTGCTCTCCTGATGCCAAGGCTAGATCAGATATCCAATTTGGGAGAGTTGCCTTACAGTCCCTCTTTAATTAAGTACTCCTGATCTCCCACTCCTGGGATGGATTGCTACTGCTGATTAAGCTCCAGAAGTAAGGATCTGTGGAGGCAATTTCATGAGGGAGAAAATGAAGTTGCTAGCTAATCAACTAAAATAACCATTAACTGGACTTCTGTGAATGAATATGTTGCCTTCTTCTTGCTTCCATACTTACCCTGTTTCTTCCACATTAGCAGCTCAACAACCCTACAAACCAGAGGGGTAAGGAGTGCTTCACCATGACCTCTGTCTTGTTCCTAAAACACTTGTGGGACAGACAGAACCATCTGGTACAGTGTACAGGCTACACTATGAAGGAAATCCAAGATGGTGTCAGTAAACCATAGGAAAAATCATGAATCTGGGTAGTTGAATCTCTTTTCTCTAGGTTCTTCTTATGTTCCCAATAATGCAGTCTCTGAGACTCCTAAAAGTGCAAATTAACACCCATCTCCTTGAAGTTTTCTAAATGCATTCATTTTTTTTTAATCTTTTGAGTAGAAATATTTATTAATTACAACTAGCCAAGTTTTACCCTCAGTTTCTGGGTTTAAAAAAATCCAAAAAACAGACAATTTTTTTTTTTTTAAGTGAGAGCCACAGACCTGCCTCCATTATAAGTAGCTCTCAGGGCATCGGGTATCACTGGGTAAATTCTTGCATACTATTGTTTAAGAAAACCCTTTTTCATTATTATTACTTTATCACAGAGTGGAAAAATCAGCACAGAAGTGCCAGTAGCAGGTCATCAGATTTTGTAAAAATTCCTTCTACTAAAGAAAAGCATAAATTATTTAAAATGTCACAAGAATGACTTTCTGTAGACACTGAAAAAAATAAAAACAAACACAAAAAAACCCCACAAAAAACCCAACAAAAACCAAAACCAAAAGAATCAGGCACGTAAAAAGAACTGTATAGGTAGCTAAATGACTAATTTCACCCTCAACAAAATGAGAAAGAATTAAAGACTCTCATTCCATTTACAGATTACTGATTAGAGAGGTGCTGACAGAGTCTCTAAAGAGTGAATAATGTCATGGTGTATGTTACAACATTTGGACTATGATATGAGAGGCTTTTCCAGTATCTTTATTTTCTTACTTTTAACTTTCCAGTGCTCCTTTCAAACTAAATCACCACTTTGAGCTAATACAAATACTTTTGTAAATAATTTTTCTCCCATTTAACTTCTTTGATACAAGTCACTTGAGGATAATTTCCAACTTCTTTATCCATTTCACAAAAAAAACCAACAAACTGTATTTGAATAAATATTTACAAGCAACTTTAAATTGCTGAATCTACTTTACTAGCACCCTTTTTCTATAAATAAAATATGTTAATTACATGAGTTTTGCTGTAATGGAAAAATATTGATTAAATTCGTTACACTGAATCTTGAGAAGGGATCCTTTAACTGTTTGGTATAGGTTTTTTCCTCATTGTTTTAACAGTGTACTGTGAGAATACTGAGAATATGATATTATCTGAAAGGACTCATTTTTTTTATACTAATGTATCTCAAAAAGTACATTACTAGGTCAGCTCATATTCATGTTTTGTAAAACAGCCTTAATGTACACGGATACCATGACATGCTATTTGTGGGCTATAAAAATTCTGAAATGCTGCCTATGGAGCCGATCTGTCAATAATCCAGTTTTCCTCTTCTACTATGAAAATATAATTTTTTTTTCATCTGAACTACTCTGGTCAAAAAAAAAAAATGTATTTTGAATGCTGTCCTCTGATTTAGCTGAGCTTGTGGCAATAACTGGTTTAGGCATAGGCTTCAGTATGCTGGAATGATCCTGAAACTAATTTTGCATGTGTTGGAGTTGGACTGTGGCCATGCACGTCAGTATGCTGGAACAGAGTTATCTAAATCCTGAGCCTTATTTTACATGTGCTGGTGTTGGACTGTGGCCCTGCAATCTTTTAGGTCTCCATCTGTAGCTATCAAAGCCAGGGTGTGCCCAGCCACTTGCTACTGCTCACTGCCTTCCTTCCACAGGAGAGCTCCAGGCTCACAACCACCTCCCCCAGGCTGGGTGACTGGGAGCTCTGCAGAGTCCCGGCCGCTCTCAGCAACCTCCCCCCAAAGCCTCTTCGCTGCCATGACCAGCCTTTGGCAGAGGTCCTAGAGATCTCACTAGGATCCTAGGTGGTTACCAAGTACCCACCAGTGATGAGAAATACCATTTCTTCAGTGATGAGAAATACCAACCTCTTGGACAGATGCTTCCTCAGATTCAGCATGTTAATTCCTTTCTTAATGCCAGGTAAAAGAGCGCTCTCAGTTTTCAGCAAGCTATGGACACCACATTCCCATAACTGATGGAAACCCTTCCTAGTTTCCCAGCCTGAATGCTTTCCTTGCAGCCATCAGCCAAAGGAATTTGAAGTCCAGAAAGTCTACTCCAAAATCTGGTGATTGTTTACTCCTGGGGAAGTGGACAAGAAAAATCAGGCACTCGGAGGCCACAATACAGGAAACCCTGGCTGTGCCCCAGTGTGGAACACCAGCACAGAGGCAGTAATGGGGACTGAGCAAAGCAAAGTCACTGTACAAGGCCCTTATCACCCCCAGGTGAACTGGCAACCTCCAGGGACATACAGGCTGATGGCAACAACTTACGAAGTTTTTGCAAGCCTTCTTCTGCTTACTTATAACTCCTCCACATTAATCCCCCAGTAAATACATATTTTAACCTATCAGGAGCACCTATAAAATTAGGAAATAATCCAGCCTGTCTTGATTTGCAAACACATTTCCCTACCAGAAATTCTGTCTCTATAGAGCCCAGCAACCTGGGGAAACAACTTCACACTAAGGTCAAAACTAGAAATTTGAATGGAGATCAGGCATTCTTCTCTGGCTGGACAGACACAAGTTATCTTACTGTCTGCTTCAGAGACAAAGATTTATTTTAGAAGAAGGAGAGTTGTTCTATCTCTTAACTTATTAGCAATGCACTTTCTTCAAATTCCAACAGCAAAAGAAATTCAAAACCCAGGTAGTCTGCATGCACGGAAGCACCTTTTGTTTAATAAATAATTCAACCATGTATTCCTTTTTAATTTAAAAACGGTCTGACTGAACAGTCAACAGAGTGAACTAAAGTTGGCAAAATACAGTGTTGAAAAATTAAAAAGTGTATTCAAGGCCATATTCATTTGCTTCACTTCTCATATACTGGAGAGACAGGCTGTGCTGAAGTTCTAGCTTTTTTCTTTTTCTTTTAAATTATACACATTCAGTCACATGATGCTCACTTGCCTTTGAAAGCTGCCTTGCCCTGGAATTAGTCTTTCTCTCTTTCTGTTACTAGTACAGCAGCTGCTGCTCCTCTACCTCATGAACATCATCAGAAATTCAGCCAAAATGTTCTCATGGAGGAGCCATGCCTGTGAGGGCCAGACTTAAACTATCGACCATCTTGGAAAAGAGAAACGCTGTAAAACCTTCTGGAAATATTCAGATCATCATCAGATTGATGGTCCCATATATCAATAAGTGTACAGTGAGGTACAGGAAACACATCTGGCAGCAAAAATCTGCAGATACTGATGCACTGAAATCCATCCTAGGACTGAGTTTGTAACACACTATTGCAAATGAGTACAAATACTTGGGATCAGTTGGGTGCATTTGGGACTGAGTTACTCTCTTAAAGACAGTTAAAAGCATATAGCACTATCTTAAATATGATTTCACAGGCTCACCTTCTGTAAAATAAAATTCTTAGCAGTAAGCAGCTAAGAATAAGAAAGAAAAATGCTAATAGAGTCAACTCTTACACAGCCTTCTCTACCACAATTTCGAATAATTTCTTGAATCTTCAAGCAGACAGAAAGGAAAAAAGTAATTCTGCTTTGAATCCTCCTTATTTCAGATTTCTGGAGATTCTGAAGAATCTGTTCTCCCACACATCCCAAAACAAAATCAGGTACTTAATGGCTTCCTAACACAGTACAGCCTTTAAGCCTCTGCTCTGCTGAGTCTTTGGTTCCCACCCCTCTGAATGGCTTTCCTATGTTTTTCATCCTTTCTGATCAGCACCTTCTGGAGCAATGACCATTCTATAACCATCAGACAGCATCCATCAACATGAAATTCCCAGGCTGATAATGCTCACATGACATTAAATGCTGGCACAAGGAAATCTTATCTCAGAGAGGTCATATATGCAGGAAAGAAGATCTTTACTGGGAAGGAGAATAGGGGAAACCTAACCCTCACAAAATAACATTGCCTTTATAGAAAATGACTTGGCAATAAGATCTTTCAAAGTGGACATATTTATTTAAAACTCATTTTAGACCCTCTAAATGACAGAAATTAGTCACATTTAGGAGACAGAAGTTTCACAAGTGCATCCTGACTATTGCACATCTCATGGAAGAAGAGCAGGCTTTCTTCAAATTTTCGCTATTCTGAATACAAGTAAAATTTCCTGCGATAATAGGATGAAATCAGCAACCAGACCAGATACATTTGTACAGACAGGAAAATTTCAACATCTTCCACTGCTCTGGCAAAACTGCCTGTGAATGTTATGTCCAAAATGTATCTGACAAAGTATGAACAAATACATCAGTATAACTACAGAGATTTAGGCACAACTCCTCCCCTGCAAGTCAGAGAATCTTCAGGTTCTAATTTTGGCCAGTTACTGGCTTGCACTGAGATGCTCTGCAATAAGTACCATATCAGAGAACAGACTGATTTAAACCCTGAGAATGCAGGCTCCTGCATTTGTGCAGACACATTTCCATGCCTTTTCAGGATGGCAGTAGTGGGAGCCACTCCAACAGCCTGGCAAGCCCACGCAGAATTTGGTACATGACAAACTGGCTTGCACCAGATTACATTTGAAAGCTGTCTACAGGGGGACTGGCCAAGCTAGCAAAGTCATGCATGGGGTTGAGGAAAGGTGAATAGCAGCATAAACTGGTCAAATGAAACAAATAATTCTAACAATTTTACTAGTTCTGGTCCTTTTCTGGCTACAAATTCTACAGACGTGTGTCCAGTCATGACGGTCCTAGGTCTTTGCTTAAAAAGAGAGATTCTGTTGACTACTGGGCAGTGGAATTTGCTAATAGATGCTGAAATATTACAATAAAGAGTGGACAAACAAACAGTATCTCCCTACTGCTGCCATTTTTTCATCATAAAATGCAGGAGAGTAGCACTGTGTATTTAAAACAAACAATGATGGGAAGATGCAATTTCAGAAAGGAAGCTCAGATACCAGACAGGACACTGAGGAGTGCTGCAGATCAGTGGAACTGATCCCAGAAAATAACTGCTGCATAGTCCGTCATCTGCAGTACTGCTCCAGTGAGTACTGCTCACCAAAGAGCAACATCCTCTCTGTGTTCTAGGGTTCTTTTCAATTAATATTTGTTTTAGTTATGTTGAATCACTGCTCATCTACCAAGATATTATTTGATTTTAAAAAAAAAGAAAAGAAATCCTTTCTTCTTGGTTACATTTCCTCACAGGTTTTTTGAAGTAGGAGAGTAAACACACAGTCCCTATGATGGCAATTTCCATTCATAGTTTGACAACTAAATGTTGCGATGTTACTTGAAACTCCTGCCTCTTATCTTTCAATTTTTCTTTAGGGAAAAACAGCACAGAAATATACTCTGCCATCTATTTGAAAAGATGATAATATAATCCACCTATGATGATGCAATTTTTGGAACTAAGACTGTGAACCAAAACAGCAGTCTGATCTACATTTTAACCACAGCTATTACAATAAATAAAACCAAACATGGTGATTCTCCACATATTTATATTTATTCTGATAACTCTTTGAAAGATTTCTGGCTGAGAATGCTTTACATAAGTAATCATTATTGAAAAGTTTCCCTAAAAAATAAGTATCTTAAGACTGTAGTCAAAGCAGAATTATAGATAAGAGGGGGTATGCATCCAGATCTTTCTTTGTTTTTCATCTGTGGCGCAGAAGTTGCTGGCCATGAAATGTTTAAGTATCTGAGGGTCTTCTGATGGCAGAATACCAGCAACATAAGATCAGTTAGGGACAGCTGACTGTCAACATCACAGGAAAACCCATCTCCTCTGGCATTGCCAGGGACTTTGTTCAGCATGGTCATTTGAGGCAGCAATGGCAAACCATCCTGTCCCACAGAGCCAGGGAGGTGGCTGAGGGCACACTGACAGCATGGGAACTGACAGCACTCATCTGGATTCCTGCAAGGGACCACACCCCTGTGGAGGAGCTGTACCTCTCCAACTGCTCCGACAGTATCTGTCTGCACCCTAGCAAATGCAAAGGCTTTCTCTCAAAACAGAATTTCATTAACTTGCGCTATCAAGCCCTCCCTTATGCAAAAACAGAAGGAGGTTTTGCAAGAAATTCAGAGAAGTATACT
>WAAG01085933.1:0-5000 GCA_013390105.1 Tichodroma muraria | reverse complement strand
GAAAATCCACAAGTAATGAGGAAGATAGAACTGAATATTTAACCATTTCAGCTAAGGAGCACTTCCCAAATATCTTTTGATATCATTCAGAACTCCAGTCGAAACCTATATTACTTGGATCAGTTTTGACAAATTAATCCTGGAGATGAACTCTTCCTCCAGTTTTCTTCTTTATTATTTAAGCACAGAGTTTACCCTAGAAATCAAGGAAAGACTTGAAGCAACAAAACCTATGTATATAACTTGAAACATGTTCCTGGCCTTTAGTTTTAATCTTCATTTAGCTTCCTACCTTCTGCAGCTCTAAGAGATCCAGGAATCTTTTCCAGCACCATAAAAAAAGTACAGTCATCCTCATTAAGTCCACACTATCTTACTTATTTATTGCTGAGTATAAACACCTCCTGGTAGTGTCTTCACACATCTGTGGGCTGGTTGTTCCCTCTGTGGCTCCTTCATAGCCTGTGGCCTGATGACTTTTTGGGGGTTAGAAATTTAAATGGAAGGAACAAAGAGTCTTTCATCCCCCAGCTATAACTGAACTAGACCTGGGTACCCCTCAGCACAAGATGCTTCAGCTTACGCCAATGCCTGTAATGTCAGTCTCAAATAAAAACCTTGTCATTGATAATGGAGGCAAAAGGGGTAGCTTATTCATTTGTACTTCACAGAGTATCTGTGTGGAAAACAATCCCAAACTATGAAGATAATCAAGTATTTCCAGAGGTGTTAATTTGGAAGCCTCCATTTCATTTTAGGAGACCACAACTTCAAATCCGAACTTGAATATAGACTCTTTCATTGAGCTCTTTAATCAAATTCATTTGTAAATTAAGCTACAAACAACTTGTCAAAGCCCATTAAGACACCTGAACAAAACTCTCCTGGAGTATGCACTGTACACCACCATGCAGTATAGCACATCAAGCCTCAGATCTACACTGCTCTTCCCTGTGGCTTTCTGCAAGACTGTTGGATGCAAATATCCTTTTCAATGGCCTACATCAAACACAGTTTCCTGTTCACATACAAAGATGGAAATACTAACATAAGAATGTAAGAATGCCAGAAAATCTAGCCAGAAATTATTTCTTTTCATTCATCGAACTGATGGCCACCATGCTAATTTTCATTATATATCCCTTATGAGTTTTACAGTCCCTACAACCTTAGGAACCTACCCTGTATGGAGGACAACTCGGCATTATTTTATCAGTCATTTATTTCATTCCACAGAAACATCAACTTCCAAAGAAGCCTGTATTTCTCAGTATATATAATATAAAGCTACCTATTAAAAAACACATTAAGAAAAAGCCTGACATATTTAAATAGTATGTAATTGTGACAAAAATTCTGTTGAAATAAAAACCATAGCTGCTGCTGAAGCTCTGCAACCCTGACCTCCATCAACAGGCTTGACGTTAATTGTCAAACCAGTTCTTTCTCTTGCCTGGCTGTGGGGAGGGTACCCTGCAGTCATGCCCAGGAAAAGCCCCAGGCTCAGCTCATTCGCAGCCTGGGCCACCGGACACAGAAAATCCTTCTAGTACTCCATAATAATGATCCCATTCCCTCATTCCAAAGGTGTCCAAGCTCAGAAACCAACCCATTTCCAGCACAGAACCAGAGTGGGAAGGGAAAAAAGTTTTTCCTCTCTGCTGCTGAGAACTGAGTGGTGCTTCTCACGGTCTGGTCACAACCCAGCGTGGTGTTTGAGCTGCGTTTTTGCTTAGAGCTCAGCGAATCCAGGATTTGGTTTGGGGAAACTTATGTGCTTCATGAGTTGTGAAAGAGTCCCTGGGTTAAACACAGTGGGGTTTTCTGAACACAGAAACTAGGAATGGAAGTAACGTGGAAATTTTGGACTCTTTGGGGAAACATGTACAAGGCATGCCTCACTAATAACTCACTATGAACAAAGGCAAAATGTTCCTCTGTGTCAGTAATGATATCTTCTCAGTTTGGCCTTTTAATACTGATGTCAACAGAAGACCCATCCAATTTTAAAGGTAGAGCATGTTTCAGTAATTTTTACCACAATTCTCTACCATATTTTATAGCAATAACGCTGTTACAGCTATGATGATTTAAGGATGTAAGCACAGTAGAATTTGAAGTAACAGCTTATATTAAAAACTTAACTACCACTAAAACAGCTAACATAACCTGGAAAATCAGGAATATATTTCAGGTACAAATTCTTTTTCAAGAACAGAGCAAGCACAAAACCTCCAGCTCAGTTACTGAAGTCAAACTCAAAACAATTATTCCCAGTCTATGCTTATCTCATACTTAATAGTGTTGTTTGATCTGGGGTTATTTTTATTTTTAAGAAACAACTTTAATATTTATTTTTAGGGGAGAAAACCAATGTTAAGGAAATAAATTACTTTCTTAGTTTTCAAGATATGCACTATAGCAAACACAGAAGCACTGAACTTGATGTACCTGTGAGGTAATTCTGCCATGGCCAGCACTGTGTTATCGTGGTGAAGGGCAGAGCAGACCTGTAAACCAACACAAGTTTGTTCTGCACCTTACAAATGTTTTGATAAAATGCAAATTTATTATAAAGGTCACTGTCAGAAGCAAATCATGATGGGAATCTAACCATGATGCTACTGATGTCATCATCATTTGATGACTGACCTTGACAGGCATCCTTCAAAATCTCCTTTACCATACATTTCTGAAGAAATATGGGTTTGTGTGACACACCTTTCAGTGCTGGAAGATACAGTTAGTAGCTGACGAAAATGGAGAATTTTCTTAGTACAGGTACTACCGTGTTTATTTTAGTGATATTTCTGGACTTTCTGGATACTTAGGTGCAAAGATATTTTTTACACAATCCTCTAATTCATAACTAAATAAATTAGTTATTAATTTAAAAGAAGAGTACATTAGAAATAGTTTAGGCCAGTAAAATTTAAAAAGCTTAACTGTCTTTATCCAAAGGCCAAAAGGAATCCTGAAAGATTTGCATAGTCAAGTCTTCTGATAACTGCCCACAGAAAAAAAAAAACAAAAAACCACTGTCCAAAACTTGTACTATCTCCAGTACAAACTTACTGTTAATTGAAGTTTTGATAACTGATTATACAGTGTGAACTACTTCATCTACCACAAACTCAGACAATACTATTTGGATGCAGTTTGGAACGGAAACCATCTACTATCATTTTTATATAATGCCCCATTAAAAACCAGAGGGGAGGGGCTTTCATTTTCATTTTCCCTGAGCTCAGCACATCACAAACCATGGCGCGGCCACCATTCAGCTCTTTTCCACAAATGCTTGTCTAGCAATCTCAGTACATTCAAAGAAAGCTCATCTGTACTTTAGAGAGCAGAGACTGGAACCTATAAAGACAACATTACTTGCCAGGGCTTACAGAAAAGTTTGTGGGAGCAAGAAGCTCATTTAATTTTGCTCCCAGTCCTATCCCTGCCCCATGACATCAACAACAACCTTGAAGTCAACTATATTAGACCTAAATATTTAAAGCCTTATGTTCAACTCATTTCAGCACATATGACCTGACAGACTGAAGGACAAACATCACAGGTAGAAGCTATCACACAAATCAATACTACTGTGTCATTCCATATAGAGAATGTTACAAGAAATGCACATTGTAAGGCACTTGCAAAGTTACACTGACTGAAATATTTATAATTGCAGAGTGGACTTGACACAAATGAACATCTTATTTTAAAAATAAAAATACAATCCTTATTCACAGGCTGTGATGCAGGTACGAGCTGACGGACCTCTCTATGACCTTGTTTTCTAGCCCTTTCTAAGCTTTCCTTTTTCTTGCTTTAATCAACTACCTCTCTTTGTTCTCAAGCATTTCTCAAGGAACATTTATTGCAGTAATTCCCAGTGCTGGGAAGTGCATCCACTGGCAATGGTTCAGTGTGAGCCCCACTAAACATTGCTGTTGCATCACAGACCAGGGAATGACATTTACAACTATTTCACCGCAAGTCCTGGAAAACAGGAATCCTTGACATAAATTCAGAGAACTTTAAAACACAGGAGGAACTTTAAAACACTTGTCCTTCTAGGAAGGACAAGTACAGACTATCAAAAGAGTTAAGTCTTTCTGATCCCAAATTTGGGTTGGGATGACAGAAGAGGGAGAGATTTTGAGTCTATCTTCAGATAAAATTCACAAAGGGCTTAATATTTATGACATAAATTTAAACACTTTTATCTTAATAGAATGCAAAGTCCAACAGAGGTTGTAGCAGGTATGTTTACACAGGCACCTCTTCACCTGTCACAGGGACAGAAAGCAACAATTATTAAAAAGGATTTGAAAGAACAGACAGAAAACAGAGTAAGGAAAATGGTATCAAATTGAAACTGCATGGACAATTTAGGCTTAAAGAATGTAATTACACAAACTAAATTATGGGAAATTCTCCTTCTGAGAAAAACAGGGCATGGTCTTTAGTCTGACAAGTGGCCAAACACATTTCTTAGCCTGCTCAAAAAACTCCTTGCAGCACCTGTGTCTCATAGCTCTGGAGCAATCCACAGGGAACTGGAATCCAGTCTGTAAATCACAGCACACCTGAGCACAGCTCCCAACACTGACACCATGTAAGATGGCTCCTTTTGTTTCTTTGATCAAGAGTGGAGACTTTTATTCTAGATCCAGCAGTGTAGTGAGATAAGCCTGTGACTTTAGTCAAGATGGTTAAAAGCAACTGATTTTTCAGAAGAGCTCTCTTCTGGCAGCTGACAATAAGATCTTAGTCCCTTTGATTTCAGCTGCTCAGCTGTACAATGAATCTAATAACATTATATATATAGTGGAAATGTACTATAAATATACAATTAATCATGGTGTGAAGGTTGAGTGGTACTCACCTGTTGAGTAATGAGTGCTCCACTAAAACTCTTGCACCTCCCCTTCCTATTTAAATGATGAGATACTCCTTGGGTTTTGTAGGGCAGCACTACAAGTTATACATCAGCCAAG
>WAAG01085932.1:9616-25023 GCA_013390105.1 Tichodroma muraria | reverse complement strand
ATTTTGAAAGAATATTAAATAATAATTAAATGAAGAATATGTTGATAATGCAGAGAAGGTAAAATATGTTTAACAAATAAAATTACTAGGTTTTCAAGTTTCCCAGTTTCTATTCTCTTTTCTCTCTTTTTTTTTTTTTTTTCTTTAAAGCTCTCTCATGCCTGAGATTGACAGTATGTGACAGAGGTTTGCTGTATGCTCCTGACATGGATAGTTGAACACAACCCCTGATGGAGGCAGGGTGAAAGCTCTGCAAGATACTAAATATGTTGTTCTATCTGCTTTTGTTTGAAAGCTAGGTAAATCGTGTTAGAGCATATTGCAGCTTACTATCCTTTTCTTCATATATGCAGTAGATTTTGCCCATTGTGCAATATCGATGGCAGAGCACCAAGGATGAAAATGGAGTTAAATTTCCAGGATGGCCAAGATGGGTGTTTTTCACAGGCCACTGCAGTGCAACAGCCCCCTTCATTGTTAATATCTGTTTGCCACAGTACTTTCAAGTGGCTGTGAATTGTTCTGGTTGCTTCAAACCACTGAAGCAGAAGTGTTTACCCTACTGCTTTTTGTTTAGTATCCATGTAACAAACTCTGAGCTCCTAAGAGTGAGCTGTCAAAGTCACTGACTTTACCTCCAAGGTCAGCATGCATGCAGGTAACAAAACCACACTCCTTAAAAAAAAAATTATTTAGGTCTTAAGTCTTGATTTAAACAAATTTATTTCAATGGCTAATTAAAGAGCTACAATCCCTTTTGTATGTTTCTTAAATTGTTTTAAGGCCTGGTCTGCACGTAGATTTTTGTACCAGTATAATTATGACGCAAGGGGTGTGATGTCTTTAATGCAATAATTGCTGTGTGGGCATTAGCAGTCCAGCTGGTGTGACTTGGCGTGGGCACAGTGGCACCTGTATGTGGTACAGGTTATTCCTGCTCCTGTGCAGGCATAAGCGGTCAGTTGCACGCATCTTTCGAGTGTTCAGCTGGCACAGGTGTGTCTGTGTTACGGGTATAGTCCAGCTCCAGGTGTATGGATATAGCTGTGCTCTGCATAAAGATGGGTCATATATTCATTCAGGTGGTTTGTGGCTGTGGACGCTGTAAGGAATTCAGTTCGGCTTTTGGGGCACTGTGAGTTTGGAGACCTTTGAACAAAAGTCTCCAAGAAGTCTCCGAACTCCTGTGCTTGTTCAGGAGCTGGCTATGCTAGAAATGTGGTGAAGAGCAGAGGAGGATGAACCCCTTGCTGCCCTGCACAGCTGGCTGTGACCACCTGGCTCATCCACCTGGCAAGTGTAAGCATAATTGTCCTTGAGCACTGTGGATGCCTGGGATAGCTGCACTTCGAGGTGGTGGAACTGACATCCAGGATCTTATTAATACACAGGTTTGACTCGCAGAGTAACAGGAGTTGTAGGGAATTGTAGAGGCTGAGAGTTTATTAGACCATAGCATCCTTTGTTTTAGCATAGCCAGGGCTAATGATAAAGGTTTGTTTTTTATCAGGCCTAACTCCTGAGTATGAGCATGGTGAAGAGCACAGAAAATGAGAACATGGTGTGAGGAACTTGCTTGGTAGTAATGTGAGAGTAAACATAGTGATTTAACACAGGTACTAAAATTGCTTCTGTCATTTGCTGCTGTGCTAGAGTTTATCTCAGGGTGAAAACCGGTGCCTTCAATTCCATCACAGCAGCAGTCACAGCTTTAGTGAAGCAGATGGAAGTGAAAAAAAGGCAGCACCTTTGTTTTGCATTCTGATGTTTCCATGGCTTTTATCAGCAATAAAGACCCTTGTTTTGGCACTTCCTTGCAGTGAACGTTTGGCTGTCTTCAGCTATTCAAACTGGTAATTTTTTGCCAGGAAATACCCAGAAGGGAGGTCACGGTTGAATTAAATACTGTTTCTAGGGTACTGGGCTTCACATGGCTAATGAGAAGCCTTAATATAGAGAGCTTTTCAAAATCCAAATGGAGTCAAGCAAGGAGAGAGAACTATAAAATAATTATTATCTTCGTTGTGCTGGAGTGATGTTGCTTAAAAATGTGAAACCAAGGGCTGAGCACTCCAAATTTTTTCTCTTGGTGTCTGTACATATAGTTTCATATATGTATAAAAGTTTAAAAAAACCAAAACACTAAAGTGAAAAATATATAAATTAAAAATTCCTGGAAGTCCCTCCCCTTCCTTCACTTCCTCAGCCCATAAAAGACAATGCAACTGTTAGTGTTTCACATGGGGATAGGAAAGGGGAGAGAAATGAGCTGGGAGAACATCTGAAACAATTGCAGCTAAGCCTGTGTGCATCAAAATAAATTCCAGAAATGTGCCTCAAAGTTGTATGTAAAAGCTTTGATTCTGATCAGGCTTGCTCTACTGGATCAAAGGAAATAGTTGAAATTTATGATGACATTATTGAGAACACATTGTGGTGCAAAAGAAAAACCAACTGTGCCTCAGGGAGAGGGGCCTGGCCTTGCAGATCTGTGTGTCCTCTCAGCAAAGGCATCTCTGTCAGTTTTGGAAATGGTTGGTGGGAGTCTTGCGACACAGTTCTGCAAAGCTTTGATTACAAGTAGTCTTCTGGAAGACAAAAATCACTGATTCCTTATAGAGAATATTTGTAAGGCACAGTAGTTCATGTAAGTAGGAATTTGCTTGCAAACTGCTTTTGTACCAATTCATCAAAAAATCTGAAGATATGGATACATCTGTGCCATTCCATAGCTCAATATAGTTGTGTTTCTATAGCATATTATGGCAGCATGTCTACAAGAATGAAAAATAAGATGGAAAATATTTGGAGCAGAGGTGCATAGATACCTTAGCCATAGCCTACAAAAATATATCACTAAATGAGCATGACAGAGCTTGCAGAACTCTTGTGACTTGCTGCGTGCCTTGAAGGAACTTGACAGTTTAGTGCTGGGAAAGATGCTTTGTGGTTAAACAGTGTGAGATGCTTTGATAAAGACTTTCCTCTCAGGCAGAGTGCTAAGCAACACTCCCTGAGACTAGTTTGTGGATACGGCGTTATCTGAATGCATGAGAAGGTGTCCTGAATTTTAAATTCATTCTGTGTCGTGAGATGCTTGTTTTGCAGAGGTGACATCTCTACTAAACTAGCCCAAGTATGCGTGGACTTGGCTTGTGACTATTGGCATAGCTCGAGAGAATCGTGGACCCGAAATGTAATTCTGAATATAATTTTTACTCCACCACATAACCATCAGGAAAAAATACTTTGACGCACTGTATGCCCGAAATGAGGAAATTGTGTTCACAAGCCATCTTGCTTCTGTCTCACGAATGCTGTTCTGTTTGCTTGTGAGATTTGATGCTGTCTAGCAGAATTATTTATGCCTTTGATTACAGTGCTGTCTCTCAGCTTGTCATATAAATATAATTGTGATGGTACTGTGGTTGTCATTGTTTGAAATTACAGATTTGTTCACATAGGCGAAGGTGATCCTTCACAAGGCCTGATGATGTGCACAGATGTTTTGGCAGGTGCTGAGACGACACCTGCTTCCATCTGTGTACAGAGGGACCTGACCCTTTACGTGTCAGGTGTGGATAAAATTGTTCCACTATACCCTTGTTGTGTGATGAGACTCCTATTTGCTCTAAGCAAGAATGGTATGATGAGAGTTAAGCTTCAGAATTTCTGTCCTGAGTTTCCATTCTCTGTAACACAGGTTATATGTTTTAGATTGCTCTTACCTGTCTTCCTGAAGGTGGTTTCATCTTTCAGGATGCCCAAAACTACAGACCAGGGATGAAGGAGCGCAGGGAAATGAAAAAACTTGCTGAAGTTCGTGTGGGAAGCTGGTAGCAGGGGCAGGAGGTGAGGCCTGTGAGGTCTGCTCTTCTCTTTCACTGTGGGACCTGCTGCAGCTGAACGCTGCTGAGTGGGTGATAACCACGGGAAGCGCATCTGAGCTGCTGGAGGAGGACCAGGCGCTGTCATTTTGGTCGGGGCTTTTCCCTGGGTGGTTGTGCAGGGACTCTAAAACCAGGGTGGGAAGAGAGGGGTGGGGAGAGTGCAGAGTAACCTGGTTCACGGTGGAGAGTCACCTCTACCGCTACCCTTGTTGGTGTCCCTTTTTAATGTGTGCAGGGCAGCTCGTGAAGGAATTGCAAGGACTGTTTGAGGCACTGAATATTTTGTGGGTTATTAGTGTCAGTAATCAGCTTTCCATTGTTGGAGCTTTATCTAACTACCAAAAGAAAATGGTAGATGCTACCAAAAGAAAAATCTTAATAAGACAGCTTATTATGAGCAGCGATGGCTCAGCAGCTGGGAGACTTGTGTATTTATTTTTAATGAAGTATGGAGTTTCTCTTTAGTATTTGTTATGGCCCTTTGCACACTGGGAAACTCCTTTCTTTAGCAAACAGGCTGGGCCTTTTTTGGCTGACTGGAGCAACTGCTGTTTTGGAAGATAGGCAGCATGCTTACTCATATGTAGTGTTGGTTGCAAGTACAACCTGGAGCATCAGCTCAAGCTGATATGAGCAAGTTCAGATTTGCAGCTCCTGTTAGGAGTGCTTGAATGAAGTATCAAAAAAGATCTGTAATTTCAAGTCTGGGCATTTTTTCAGCCTGTAGAGTGCTTGTGTATGGCCTCTTGCATTGTGCAGAATCATCTGATAGTGCTGGATGAAAGTAAGTAGGGTAGTGGTAGTTGCTGGAGTTGCATGTACTATTCCCTGTACTTACAGGGGATTGCACTGTACAGAATCATGAATGATGTCTTTCTAGGTAGATATGAGTGTTAGTGTTTTTCACTAAGGTGGTAAATAAATAAATAGGCATTAGAAAACATTTTCTTTCCTTGGTGCTTGACAGAAAATTGTGGGATGATGCTCTAACTGCTAAATCAGGTTTTGGCAAATCATTTAAGGCTTTCTTGAAGAGTCTTAAATGTAATGCTACAAATGAGTTATTAATTAACCTTGTGAGCTCTTTGGTTTAATGACAAAGGACTGGATTTTGAGGCTTTTGCTTACCTTGGGGAGGAATTACTTTTACATTTTTTTATTGAAAAGGATGCATCAAAATTAACAGCAGAGAAGTGCAGGAAACTGTTTTTTTACTCCTAGAGAATATTAGCTTTACTTGCACTGCAGCTCTGGACCAGGATGATGGATACGTCTAGGTTTTTATGAGTTCCTTTCTGGTTTTAGCACGTTAGCCTGCATTCCAGGTGGATTATGTGATGCTTGCAGCTAGGAAGTCTGTAAGAAACAAGCAGATCATATGGATTATACTCTCATGATTGCAATGAGATATATTCTTTGTCCGTGTATCAAAAACCTCTAGAACAAGCTATAGATGGGATTGTGCTGTAGCAATAGCTCGTGAAATTGCTGCAACTGTTGATGCAGGAAAATATGAGAGTGTCACATTATTTCCTGCCAGCAAATAAAATATATTAATTTGTAATTTAGTATTGTTCACTGAATGTATATCTGTAGTAATAAGATCACCTTGCCAGTCTGTTTTTTTTCTCATTATCTGTTAGCTGTTGTTATCTATTCCCAGGCTGGTCTGGCAATGTAAAGCCTGTAAGGACCTGAAACTAGTTTTAGGGAAATTAGTGTGGATGATTGTGCTGCTTCAGTTTTCTTGTAGCAAACAGTGGGAGTAGTTTGTTGATTGGAAAACAAATTTTAAGATTGGCCAGAGAGCAAGAGAAGTCAGAAAATTAGCCTCAGACTGAGACAACCTCTGTAACTGTGGTAGAGAATTGTGTAGCATGAGCCTCTGTTCTGATGTAATGAAGCTGTACTGTCCCAATCTCTAAACCTGTAATTACAAGACTGAGAAATGAATTGATGTGGACAATAGTTAGGATATCAATTAAAATGCTGTGGACGATGTGGGGAGCATCAAGCCTCATGTGCTTTAAATAGAGAAACTGGCAAATATATCATTCAAAATGCCTTCAATTTTCAGTCTTGGATCATATTTCTTCTTCTTTTGGATGCTCAAGTAACTAAATTGCTTCACAGGGCACAAGATAGTGAAAATTCTGGTATTTATGGTCAAATGTTCATTTTGGTAGGATTAAAGTGATTTCAACTGGCCTGTTGCTTTTCAGACATGGAAACCAGAAAAAAAGGCCTATGTGGAGAAATCTGGGATTTACCTCTAAACTTCCTAGGAGAATTTCATCCTTTTTTTTTTCATGTTGGTATATCCCCCTTTGCTCACATAACTCAAATTCTTTTCCACAAAAATATGGACGCAATCATTCTTTACTCTTCCTTGGGATTAGAGGTGCAGCAGGTGAAGAACACTGAGCAGTTGGGGATGGGACTCCCGCGTGTATCTGGTTCTCAGTTTTGCAGATCCTGTAGCCTTTAACACATCTGTGGCATTCCTTTCTTCCTGTTCTTATTACATCTCCCATGAGAAGTTTCACAATGATGGGAGAACTCTCACCTCTGTTGGTAGCTGCAGGTGTTGGAGCCCGTTCATTTGAAGCACATCAACAGCAGCGAGTGATCACAGGCAGAATAAGCTTGCAGGGCACTTATTCCAGACTGCCTCAGTACAGTGGTGGGTGTTTTGGGTTAGTGTGGGAAGGGGGTTATTCACCTGGGCAGGGTCGGGCCCCCAGGCAGCTCGTCCCTCGCTCTGTTTGTGTAAAGCAGTGGAATAGATGCAGTTGTCCTCTAGGCAGTGGGGTTTGCTAGGCATCAGTGCAGAGGTGTCTTTCACTTGGTGGGAGGCTAACTGTGAAAACTCAAGCAGAATTGCATTCAAGGTCAAGTGCTAAAGGATTCACAGCCCTGAAGATCTCACCGTCTCTGAAATTTTTGGCCATTCAAAATCTTCCGGTTTTCACCCGAGAGCTTGATCAGTATTAGGAGTGCGTCAGGCGTGACGCTAATGGAACTTCCACATGCCTGAAGCCTAAAAACTTGAAAGCCTTCTGGTCTGCTATTGGCAAAAAGTCATCTGTTTGAAGTCGCTTTCTGTTTAGCAGTTGTTGTTTTGTCCAAAATTTCAAAGAAACTGGTCTTCTACTGAAAGCAGCGTCACAAGAGATGGAAAGCCAAACCCAGTTGCTTGCATTGTCTCAGCATTTCCATGAGATTGAAAGAAGTGGCCAGACCAAGTTGTTGCTGTTTTTTTTTTTACGAACAAATACTGTTTTTTCTAGTGCAACACTTGTTTTATGGCTGATGCCTTTTTGCTAGGTTTTATCTCAGAGGAGTAAAAGGTTCTAAATACTGGGTGTGGGATAAAGAGAATGGAATTTGTGATGGAAATGTGCAGTGGGCCATGCTGCCACTGCTATCTGCACAGCAGCAAATTTTAGAATTTCAGATCTCTCAGATCAGAGAATATTGTATTTCTTTCTTTGTGGCTGACTTTCTTACGTTTGGTGGCCTATGTTTGGCTTGTTACCTTTGTTTGTAAACAATGCCAAAAACCGGAAGAGACTCATGAGGGACGGGGAGTAGCATGGGCTGTGGAGGTTAAAGTCCTGTGTTAGGAATAGAAACCACCTAAGTCTTCCTTCTGCCCCCTTTGCAGGAGACAGAGACTTGCTGTAGGTTCCCTGAATGTCACAGCAACGTGGCAAGCCATGCCCAGCCTTGTGGGAAGTGGGAAAAGGCTTAGCCGTGTTCTTTGGCATTTCTTTGCCTTTGAAAACGCACTGCTTGAAAACTTCAGATAACATTTGCCTGGAAGAGGAGGATGTGTTTCAGTCAATTGATAAGAAGAGGAGGGGCTGCTCTCAAGGCTGAGTGTGAGACACCTCCCTTGTTAGAAACGGGAAAAATAGATGAAAACAGAAAATGGAAAGGCATCCCATCATGCTGACAAATTTGGCCTGAGGAAGCCAGCTGAATAAAGGCTGGCAGGGGAGGGGATGGGAGAGGAGAGTGTTGGAGCAGGAGGGAACAAGTGTCAATGCTTCTGGGACGAGGCTTACAAAAACTGGAAGAGGGAAGAGGGTGTAGCTCTTGTTACTTTCAAATTCCCTTGTCTGCCCTCCCTCTTGCCTGGGAGCTGTGTTCCCTGTCTCCCTCCCTCTACCAGGCTGTGGCTGCTTGCCTGGAAAGGGCTGTGCACCAGTTGCCCATAGGATGTGCTGCAGGGGTGGTGGTCCCCTGACAGTGAGGTGCAGCTGGGAGGAGAGGGCTGGGGCTGTGAGGTTTGCATTACTCTGGGAAGGGGTAAACTGAGAGGGAGGAAGACATCATTGACTTCAAGGAGAACTGTCGCACATCTCCAACAAGAAGTTGCAGTGAATTAATTAACCTTCCCTGGAAGTGAAAATGCTAGCCGTATGCTTTGGTGGTGAAAAAGGTTAAACAAAGTGTGTTACCTTTACTGTCTTTTCTTCAAGCTGTCTTGAACTTTCCAGAGAAAGACTCTGTAAAGGCTCTCTCCCTGTGGGGATGAACTTCAAAGATCAAGACTCCTGAGTGGAGGAATAAAGTAACCTGTCTGGTGCTGCAAACTCCCCACTGAGGTACCAAGAACTACTCTGATCAGGCAGAAAATGGTTTGGGCACCAAGTGCAGCATGTTACTGATAACATTGCTGTGATAATGAAGGATGGAAAGTTAGCCTTCCTTTAGAAGATAAGGAAGGCAGAGAGAAGTCAGGCACACTTAGAAATTCTTGTTTATTAAACAGAGGTGATGAATAGGTGTTTCAGCATCAATAAGCCATGAGACATTTGGTAAGAACTTGTTGAGTAACTCCAGAAATTTTTGCCAAACACAGTAAGGTCTGTTTGAAGTGATCTGGCATGTGTCTGTGTGTGCCACTGCCTCCCATACTTTCAGGTATATGAGCTGTTTTCCCAAGATGGTTGCTGAAATGGGCTGTAGGCAGATGGCCAGTGTCTCCTTGCCAGAACTCAACTTGTGTGTAGAAAATGGGTAAAAAAGTCTGTAAAAATTTGAACTTACAACATTTTTTTTTTTTTTTTTTGTGAGGAGGGCCTCCAAGACAATGCTTTTCTCCATGCTCTGGGAAGGGAAGAACACTGGTCCAAGCTCCATCAGAGCTTGCTCTTGGTTGCTACTTTTAGCTCTGTGTCACAACCCTGCCATCTGCCTTGTTTTGTTGAAGCCACTCAACTGCTCATAGTGAGGGCCTGTGTATTAGCCTGGCCTGTGCTATGATTTGGCAGTGGTTCCCATGTAGTGTATTTCAGGTGTGCAGCAAGCATTACATTTAGGTGGGCTCAAACTTACTTGTGGTTGTTTGAATAGAGTAAAATTCCCCAATGATGCTGTTAACAGCACCCCTGCATCCTTCTTCATTGAGACACTTTCCTAGTGCCTGCTGTACTTGAGTATACTCCAGGCAGCTCCAGCCAGTCGCCTTTAGGCAAGAAGTTGCTCGTGGGTGTCTTCAGACTGATCTGTTGTTCAGTCATGCCCAGTGTAGAGGGAGAGCAACCTGTGTTGTCCATTTCTCACTAGGTTCACAGCCTGTAGTGGCACTTTTTTAAACACTTGGGCTTGGAAGGGGGAGCTGAGGGAGCTGTTACTGTGTCTTTCTTGGCTTGGCCCCATGAGCAACTCAGCCTTTTCCTAACATGGGTATGTCTACGGTGTACATGACTTTGTACAGTTGAGCTATGTTTTTCTCCTGGCTCCTTTTTATGCAAGTTTTTCTCATGTGAAATATTTTGGATTAGATGAGGTTTACAAGGAGGAGTTGACATTGCATTTCAAGGTTTGCTTCTGCTATTGCATTGGCATACTGACATCCCCTGGGATCAAACCTCTGGGATGAGAGCCAGTATTTAAAAAGATTTTTTTGCAGGGTGGAGGAATATCTTGTAATTTCACCCCCTATGAGTTTGGCCTCTCCCTGTTACACTGATTTTTCATTATTTCAGATTATACCTCTACAAGTAAGAAAAGACTGTGTTAGCCCTTAATGTGATAATTTGTGCTTACCCATCTGCTTAGGAGGCATTGACAATACTGCATGCAGCTTGATCTCCTCCTGACTAGTTTCTGAATTGCTGGTACATCCCTGTATGCTGTTAAGCCATCTTTGAAGCTCACTGTGTCACAGCAGCATACACGAGGGTTGAAGTCAGCCAAGTGCTACCAGCGTGAAACTGAAGTGACCAGAAAATCATGTCTCCTTTCTTCTGGATTATGTATAGCAGAGAGGGGTGAAAGCTTCAAGTGAGCAGTGAAAATTTTGAAAGCAGCTTTTTGATTTCCCTACTAAAGAGCCTGGCCGAGTATGCTGAAAGTAATTCCAGAGACCACAGGCTGATTTGAAGTGGGTCCCTGGAGTTGCATAAACAGACAATGCATTATTCATGAGCTAACTGAGCCTTTGCCCTCCTCCAGCAGACTGGGACAAGCAGAAATGTGCTTGCTTCCTTCACCTGGTTGACTGTCCCTCTGGGAAGGCTCTTTGCAGAGTGGAGTGGAGAGCGTAGAAGCCTGCTGATACAATTAAGCTGATTTGCACTGTAACTTAGGAGCAGTTATGGGAAGCCCATATGAATTCACTTTCGACTTGTTAGTGCTGTGTTTGTCAGACAGCAGTCAATAGGGATCAGAAGTCTGGGGTGCACAAAAACGATGCAGGAGGGAAAGACTGCCTAAGTGCCAGTGTAGCTGTGTGCTAGCCCCATGGGCTCAGACACGTCTCATCCTTGTTCCTCCTGTGCTCATTTGCAGAAAACAAAAATAACAATAATTTTCATTAGAAGCTGTTGAATGTGGCCTCCTGTGTATTTCGGAATCGTAATCTTGTAGAAAGCATACCTCACCCAGCAGGAATTCAGCAAATCCAGTAACAGGCTTATGATGCTGGATCTGGCATGAGAGGTTTCAGCTCAGCTGACCATAACTGACTGGAGAACAGAAGAGGCTGCCCTTGTTTGTACCCATAGCTATATAGCTATGATGTGCATGTGAGATGTGTTTGTAGGACAACTGTGTGTTGTATGTGGTTTCTCCTTGAAGCATCTTGTCACAGGGAAGCTAAGTAGACATAGAAACACAGACTTGGAGTAGTTGAAGTGGCCACAGTAAAAGGAATCTGGCTGGTGGCTATTGCACTTTTCCTTCATGCTGTGTTTGTTGGTCTTGCAAGTTCCATATCCGACTACTGCCTTAGTAGCTTATCTCCTCTCTGATTTTATTCTAGGAACAATGCTAAAAAGACATTTTGTTCCTCTCCCATCCTCCACTGCTTACTTTGCCCTCTAAGCTCTGAGCTACGACAGTTGTAATGTTAATGTGCCATGAGCAAAACCTACTAAAACACTGTGGTCTGACAGGGAGCAGATGAATGTTGTCACTTTAATGTATTGTACCAAGTTTTACTTAGTGTTATGTGTGTAGCGGTGGAGTGGATATTTTATCTGGTACAGATGTGCAATAATGTACTTGGTCCCAGGACTGCACTCTCTTGTAATAGTCACAGTTCATTGGAAAAAAAAAAAACAGGTGTTCAGAGAGAGGGCTGGCATAATCATGCCATTCCATAATCATACTGGAAGAACAGGTCATATTACATCTTTGGAATAAGCTGCTTTGGATTTGTCATGAAAACAACCAGTTAGGTTTGGGTTTGTCTCTGATGGACCAGCTCTCTTGCTGTGTCATCTGTTCATAGCCATTTGAGACAGACAAAACTGTTCAGGTCACCTGACCAGTCTTCTGGACAGAGAAGAGTTTTCTCTACAGCATATTTTTGTGATATATCTAATCTTAAATATTTTCCTTGATGGGGATTCCATCACAATGATCTCTCTGCTGAAAGAGGTACTTTGTAATCAGCCTATACTGTCCTTTATTAATTTAATCACATTATTTCCATGTAACTCCAGTTTTTAATACCTTAATGAGTTCTCTTCAATCCTTGTTGCTTCATTCTTTGAATTCACATATACCTGTACTTCTACATTGATGTCATATTGTCTGTTGGTGTGATTGATGAAATTGCCTTAGTTTACTAATGCCTCACATAATCTGCTGGACTGCATTCAGATGCTATTAAAATAGGTTGAGGGTTAGACCACTGTGACAGAAAAGGTTGGAGCTAAAAAATCCCCCAGATCGGCTTCCAGCTGAAACCATATCCCAGTGGTGAAGTAGAAAGCAAAAATAATGCTGTGGTCAGAGTCCATCTTCTGGTGTGTGGTCAGATCACCCGTGAGAGCCCATCTAAACCACTTAAGGTCTGCGAAACCCGTGTTGAATGCGTAAGCAGTCACTATTGTAGAGCTGTCTGGATCAGAGAAACACGCACAAGAAAATTGTGTTTTCCCAGACAATTTTTGCAGTGGCTGTTACCAAGGGGTTGTGTTTTCCCTCCGTACTCCTGCAGGCGGTCTGCAGGATGTGGCTGGTGTGCTTTCACACTGCTCTGCTCTCCGTGAAGGCAAGCCGCACAAGGGTGTCGGATCTGACGTGCCTGTTGATCACGGCCGTGTCAGATAGGTAGGTAGACAGTGACTGTGTTTTTTCTTTTTCAGCTCTTCAGAGAGAAGCTCGGTCTATTCATTGCAAGCCTGCCAGCAGCTCTTGCCATTCAAGTCGGTGATGTTCTAGCAGCATTTCAGAGCTGGCAGAGAAGGGTGATGATCAGATGCAGCCAGTTAAAAAAACTAAGCATATGCTTTACAGGAACATTTGTTCTGTATGCCTGAGCTGAAGATGGAATTTCACAGCGTCAACGCAGAACAGTTTCACAGGGGAAATAGTGGCCTTTTGGGAAGCTTACTAAAATATTAGATGCACTGAGATGACATGTCAGCTTTGCATTAAGAAAGTCAAAGATTCTGCTGCATCGGGATACCCAGAGATGGACACAGCCTGCTGAGCACAGAGGTCTTGTTAGTGAACATGCTGTGTGTGTTAGAGAAGCATAGCTAGTGTGGATGGGATTATGTTAAATATTAGTATGGTAGTATTAGACCCTGGGGATTTCTAGGTTTACTCTCCAGACAGTAGCAACACATTATAAAATATATGTAAATTTGCAGCTGAGGTGATACCGCATGATGGGAGAGGTTCCCTCAGACGAGTTCCTTCCCCCTTGCATACTGAGTTTTGAGGGACAGTTTCTTCTGTCTCTTTAAGGTGCCATGGGAGACCAGTCTCATACCGTAATGAATTCAGGTTACCCACCGTGTCGTTGCCCTCAGTTGTCTTCTCAGAAGAATGGCTGAGAGCTGCATGAGGATGGAAGCTGGAACCCCCATTCTCTTGGGCATTTGGCCTGTTCTGGGTTGGATGCACTGGTGTAAATGCTGTGGAAGAAATTGTAGTTGCTAGTTGCTGTAGTTCAGGAGCAGATCCAAGTCTCTGGAGATGTCAGTCCCATGCTTCCACCAGCTTTAAATTCACAGAATGATAAAATGCAATTGTTGTATTAAGAGACCCGACTGTAATACGTGAAGAATGTGTGGCACATTAAACCTGTCTGGTTCATACAGAAACTCATGTATAATTCATAGTCTTTGTATATAAGTCAATTTAATGCTTCTCTGCACCTATCAGTAAAGCTTGGTCTCCCTTGGGCTAGTCAGACCTGACAGCTTCTGAAACTGGACCCTGAATTGTGTGACAAATTGTGCTGAACTCTGAATATTGCTGAATTACAACAAATTTTGAATTCAGGAAAAAATCCTACAGTCAAAGCTGTTTATTGAAGTTCTTCATTGTCTCCTTAGGGCAGTGTTAAAACTTTATCCTTGTTATGGAGGGACCCTTTACTCTCTTAACAGAGCAAGATTGTACCAGCAGTCACCAAGATTTGGTTATTGTTACCTGGACGCATTTCACCAGCATCAAAAAATGTAACATAATGCAGTTGTTAGTCATTTTAGAGTTCTTTCAGATATTTGTAGTTGAATTCATACAATATTTTCTGGTAGACTGTAGCTCCTGAATAGGAGTCACTTACTAACTTGTGGCAGAAATGTGCAATGCCACAAGGCTCTTGGTGACTGGTGTGATGTGTGCCTACTTCTTATTAACTGAATTGCCTGTATTCCATGGATAAATTGAGTTGTGCTTTTGTAAAGCCTATGAGAATGCATGATTTTGTGTGTTTGGTGCTTGCAAGCCCTCTTTGTAAGTGACAACACTGGTCTCTTAACTAGTCCATAGTAAGAAACAGTTTTGTTTAGTCACTGCTCCTCACCGCTTGAAAAAAATAAAAAAATGCACTATATGCACTATGAAAATAATGTTAAATAACATATTTTATTGTGGCTCAGTCAGAGACGCTGAGAATTTTAAGAGCTGTTGGATGGTAAATTGTTAAAACACATTGCTCTGTGGGATGCTTAATAGCCTGGTCTGAAGCCAAAGTCTGTACAAGTCTAAATGAGTTAGTTGTCCAGGGAATTAGCCTGCTTTGGACTGGGTCCCTTGGACAAGATTTTCAGAAGCAGTCAGCAGTGCTCAACTCCATGACCCTAACTTCAGTGGGAGTGGAGAACCCAGTGCTGAGTTTTCCTGCTGTTAAATCCTACTGGATTTAACATCATCTTTGAGTGACTCAAAGGCACTGAAGGGAGGAAAAATAATCTGCATTTTCAAGTCAGATACAGTATAAATACTTTCAAGAGCTGGTTTTACAAGTGGCTGTACAAGTTACAAATTTTTCTTTACCACATAGTCAATATGAGTTATTTTCCTGCACACAGATGAGTCTTCTGCCCTAAACCAAGGGCAGTGAAAGGTGTGAGTCTGCATTGCTAAACAGTTTTTTGATGGGAGCTGGGACCCTTCTTTGGGAAGATGTGAAGGAACTCTATGTGAAGGGAACTAGAGCAAGAGGCTTTAACATCTGGAAGCCGTCCCAGGGCACATCTTAAACTTTACTCGTTTTCCTGAGCTCTGGTTTCTTATCCAGTTTCATGCTGTCATTTAAATTTGTAACATTCTAACAGCAGGTAGAAGTTGTGTGGCTACCTTCCTACTCTGTTCAAGGGTGTCACGATAATTCTTTATTCTTTCTTGAATTCCTATAATTCCTCTCTTACGGAAACAAAACAAAACCTATCTATAATAAAAACAAGAGCAAGTCTTCCTGCAAATACAACGGCACAAAAGCTGGCTGCTCTTTCCCACTGAGGCTATCTGACCCAAACANCTAACGTCCTCAAGCATGGACACAATCTTGGAAATGTCAGGCTAGAAAACAATACTAACATTTAAAGTAAAGAGCACAGAATTTAAACTTTCTAGTGATTACAAGTTGTCAGAGCTACCTGACACCTTCTTAGGATTTCCTGGTTTTACCTTGTATGTTTTTACCTCTGTATGTTAACATACAAATTTGCTCTGTCTGCAGTAGGATTTTGCCGTGTAGTCATCAACATGTGGAAAACTGCTCCTATTTTGTAGAATCACAGAACGGTTTGGGTTGGA
>WAAG01085927.1:2366-12486 GCA_013390105.1 Tichodroma muraria | reverse complement strand
ACACACTGCATGGCTACAGCCAAGAAAGACATTTGGGGGTGTAAAAGGAGATTTTTGTCTTTCTTCGATAAAGAAATACTGTTGTGAGAGACAGCCCTCCCCCTTTTGCTCAGCCCCAGGACCCACACTAACCACACCAAACATGGTTTGAAAGTTTCTTCTGCAAGATGAGACAGTTTTTGTCTTCAGCACATTTCAAGCATACAGCTCTACCCACAGGAGCCAGGCTACAGCAGCAGGGGACCCCAAGCAATTTTAAAAATCTGTCCATGAATCAGGTAAATAGCATTCACATTTACATGGACAAAACACACTCTATTGTGCCTACACAACTTGTACAAGTGTTGTCGGGCTTTTGAATGCCGAGCAGCAGTGGCTGAAATGATGCAGGGATAGCCACAGGCTCTCACGTTTGTTACCAGCTACACAAGGACAACAATTCTCACCAAAACACAGCTGTTCAGGTAACGTTCAACAAACTTTTTATTTATTATTCTATGTATTTTCACACTGTGGCTGGAGAGTCTCCTGTACTTTATTGTTTGTAAAGGTACTTATTCTTTTCTCTACACATTTTTGAGCAGTGAAAACAAAATAAGATTAAAGGGATCAAAATATTAGCATGTTGATCATTGAAAATATCTCAAGTAATACGTTAAATAAATCATTAAAACAGCATCAGAGTTTGGGTTTGGAGTTTTTTGTAGCTTGATACATCTGAAAGATTTTTTTCAGACACTGAATTCTATAAAACATTTGGAACTTCATTTCCATTTCAAATCGGGGTGCTGGAAAAATAAAGAGATTGTTTTTCTAAAATAAGTCTAGGAAAGTTCTCCTGTGAAATGGAGAAATCCATTTCTCAGCCAGCTGGCTCCATCAGATCTCTTTCTGAAATCAAGCCACTAAGAGATACAAAAACTTTTAAGTAACATAAAAAGCAATACATTGAACACTTCAGCTAAATTGAAACACAGACGGTTTTAAAATTAGAACAGAGAAAAGAACATATGAATAACAATGGGTCACAAAACAGAGAAGAAGCAAGAACTTTAGCAATACTATTCCTGAATAAAATACAAATCGCAACTTCAAGAGCATCCTTGTAGCAATGAAGAGCTGCAGACCTATGATTAACTTAAAAGAAGTATTGGAGAAAACTAGAGAGCTCATACCAGGTTGCAGAGCTCCAGAAAATGACGATCACATTTTAAAAATCTGCCCAACACATACACACAAACTCTACTTTTGTAATAAATCTTTTTATACATAAAAAAATTACTTTTCCTTCAAAAGGACCCGTGTACAACCTTGGAGACAATCACATAAGAGACAGAAAGTCACGTTTTTGGTATCAAAATAGATGTAAGCTTGTGGCAATGTTATCAATAGTAAAAAATGGAATCCAAGTAGAAGAAAACTCTTATTAAAATAATCTACTACTGTAACCACTAATAATTATAGCAATCTTTGAAAAGATGCATCAGGATGTGATCTTGTATCCGTTTTAAAGCAGTATATCCACAGACCACAACTACACTTGTAGCTTATAGCTTAAGCTAGCACATGGGAAGGGAGATCATAAACAAAGCCTACTGTTCTTACACTTTTTCTATGCAGTCCACATCATTTTCAGCTTTACTTCCAAACAAAAGTAACTACTATTGCTTTTTATTATTCTATGCAAGAAGCTGCTCTCTTAAGATGAAAGCATGCTACTTACAAGACAAATACATTTGGGAAAACAATTGTGCTTTAGAGAGTTTACTGTCTAGTTTAATGCCAAACATTATAAGTGGGAATAAAAATAATATATTGAAAGAACATACAACATAATGTACTAGTTAAAAAAGCCCACACTGAAATACATTTTTCTTAAATAAATAACATTTTCAATTCTCTTTCAGCTTTGTATTTCTATTTTCTTTCAGCTAAAGCTCTGTTTAAAGAACTTTAACTAGATAAAGCACTCTTTATAAAATCCACTGATTATTATATACTGTTTCTACTGTAATAATCCTACATTTGTGCCAGGGACAGCATAAACACCAAGATGATAGCATCTGTCCCAGAAGCTTAGTAATTATATTTGCAGTACACGAGAACATGTGGATTACAGACAGGACAGCCAGTAAATCCATGAGACCCCACACAGCAGCATGAGGAGTTGTGCTCCTTGTGCCCTTCTCTTGGAGCAGCAGGAAAACCAAGCCAGATAAAACCCAGCCATAAACCCAGCCCCTGCTCCCAGCTTTCCCATGCTCCTTCCTGTCACATTAAAGCATCTTTTCTGGGAATGGAAGAGAAATGGTTTAGATCATGAGCAATCCAGCCAAGATGTGTTCAGGCCTTAACAGAGCCTTAATAGAGAGGGAAACAGGTATATTTAGAGATATTTGCTAGGATTTCTTTATTATTTCATTATTTTTTTTCCTCTCCTGGCATGAAAGGAAACAAAATAATGAAGATAATCTGTTAAGTTTTAAGCAGGACATACCACTGATTACAGGGAAAAGGCAACATTACCAGTACTGAACAAGGAAGGAGCTGTATCATCTAAAGCCACAAAGGATCTTGCAAAGAGCACAGACACAGTCAGTGCACAAGAAGGCAGCAACAAGTGAACAAGGAAACAGGCAACACTAGCACAGCCAGCTAAAACTGTACTTTCACATCCTAGAGTACAAGCAGAGCATGAAAACACTCAGCAAGCCAACAGACAATGAGGCAGAGCCCCCATCTCTGGAATAGGACACAGAGTGTAATGACAAGAGCAGCCTCATCTGCTTGCACAATGAGGAAAAACTTAGAGATTTCACAGAAGGGAACTGCAGTATTTAGACACTGCCTAGAGATAATCACATTAAAATAGATCAATACACTGGGTTTACATATCCATGTTTGAAAGTAATTACTTCCAGAATTCACTTACTTCTACCTATACTCACATTGTTTCTATATGCACAGTAAACTGTAGCATTTCATTACTTTATTTCAAAAATCTACATTAAGAGTACCAGACAAGGGCTCTCACCTTGTAAATAACTCAAATGCTCTTATTGTGCTAAAATAAGGTTCCATAATGCCACTATTAAAAAAATACTGTGAACTATGAGCAAGAGAACAAAAATGACTGTCAGTATAAATGCTTGGGCCAGATTTATAATCCATAACTTTGCAAGGACAGATGACCTTGTGGGCAGGTTCTTTTACAGTAGAGATGCTTGTTCTAGGAACATAAAACGTCATGCAATTAATGATGTGGACAGAGTTAGATTTTAATAAGTTTCATCTGAGTTCATTTTTTTACTTAAGTTAACATGGTAAATTTATGAAGAAGTATGGGAACTAAAATACTCCTATATATGTTATATATAATATTTTATATCCTATAGGAGTAACAATTAGGTCACACAATTTTCCCATGCCCTTAAGAAAAAGGTTATCAACCAGCATAACAACAACTTGAGCCCACTTAAGTTTTCTATCTAAATATTTATGTTAGGAAAAATATGGGCAAAGACTTAGCTGAGACTTCGGTCTATTTTTAGGTATGTGTATTCTTAATAGCCTAGTAAATAGCTGATGAAGTAGATTTAGTGGCTCTACTAAATTAGGGCGTCATATTTACATGATTATTTCATTACCTGTACCTTTAAGTTATTTATATGGGAGAAAAATTACCTCAGCTTAGATTCAGACTTAGGCCTTTTAAACACTAAGTGGGAACACAGTAAGCTGGAAGCACCTATATGTCTTGTGTAGATGAGGACAGAAGGAATAGTGTTTGGAAGCAAGCACAGAGGGCAAAAAGAAGTATATAATCTACAAGCAGCACTGGTACAGAAAAGCTAGCAACAAAATCCAGTACTCTGAAAAGAGGGAAACAGGAAGATAATGTGTTATAGGCAGTTAAACAAGATTGTGACTACTTTCCTCAAAATTCACCTTTACCAAGACTTTCCATATTTAGCACATTAGCTTTGGTTGCTGCCACAAGAATCTCCCTTTTTCCACACGAGAACAAAAAACAAAGGAATCCACAAACTCCAAAGAACATCCTGATGGGAATCAAGTTGAATTGTTTGCAGAACTCGTGGTTTGTAAACTTCCCTGATACGCAAAAGCTTATACCACTGATTACTATCAATTTAGTTTCCCATTTTACTGCAACACATCAACGTAGCCCTTCTTCTCTTCTCCAGATGCATACAGGAGACTTCACTGAAGGGTGAGATGTTGTGTTAGTGAGGGTAACATGAATAAAATTTCTACAATTCCTCCCTAATTTTAAAATTGTCATACGAAAAGGAAAAATAAAAAGAAGTACCCACCAGCTGAAACATTTTTTAAGATCATATCTCCACGTTTTCATACTTTTCATACGGCTGAACAGCTCCAAACCATTCCCAGCCTTGTTCCAGCACCTCTGAAACAGTCCTGCAACAAGACAAACCACTGTTCCCACTGCCTCTACAGCCAGCTTTTTGCTTGGTGGCTGTCACCTTCTCTCCTCCCATCACAAAGGAAAGCATTGCATGTACTTCATGTTTTTTTCCATGTAGAACTGTTGCAAATACCTTTCTGGCTGGCCTGGCTGGCCCCCACATTCACTATATTTCATTACTATCTTGCTAAAAATCTTTCCACCACCAGCACATTTCAGGTTTGTAAAGAAGAATTCAGCAGTTGAAAACTCAGTTTTTTCAAGTGCTGCATGTCTGTCAAAAGAAATGGCATATGTAGCATTTTTTGACCCCGCTGTGCAGAAAACCACAGCTATTATACTGCTAAAGGTCTTGGGCCATCATGGCATTGTGTCATTATGCCTCGCAAGCAAGATATCAAAGAGATGTTTTCTGTCACAAGCTACCAGAAATACTAACATTATTTCCCCTGTAGAGATAACCCCTTAGATAAACAAACAGGCAAATCAAACACTGTGGTTCCAGGGCCCGATTCCTCAAAAAAGCACTGACAAAGGCACGCAGTATCTTCGGCACTCGTCACCCAGCGTCGGGCAGCAGCAAAGGGCCAGCCACTCACCAGGGCAAGGCAAGACAGCAGCCCTGGTGGCCCTCAGCACCAGGTCCCAGGGTCTAGGGACAAGAGGCAGACCTGGGTCATGGAATTTAACAGTGGCCCTGGACAAAAAAATAAAGGAACCGGATCCAAGGCCCCTCTGGGAGCCACAGGCAGAACCACAAAGAGCTCTCTCACAGACTCTGCTGTGAGCCAGGCAGTGATGCCACCATACTCACCCAGCCAAAGAGAGGTGGGGCTTGGCTGTCACAGGTGGGACAGGGTGATTTTCCACCTATCAACTACAGATCTGGACCTTCCTTTTCAGTAGCACCCAAGGAAATGAGCCTGGCTTCCTGCTGCCTTCCACTGCAGCTGCCACCCATGCCTCCCTGAAAGGTGGCAGGCCTCTCATGGCCATGAGGAACAGCTGGCTGCTTATGCATGGGAGATGCAGGAGCCCATCATCCCATGGACAGAGCACAGCACAGCTGCCGGCCTGCTCCCAAATTTAAGATGCTTATCTATCTCATCAAGCAAATACACTAAGATGCACCTCTGAGACTGTGAATAATGTTTGGTTTTATCAATCATCCAGAAGTCCATCTTAGGAATTAGCTACTCTTAGTTTATTTTGATTTCTTAAGCCAGATAATTGAATAATCAGAGGTATTCTTACTTGTTTAATATATACCAGAAGGATATAAACACATCAATGTCATGGACTCCTTGTTATGCTGACCAAGTACCCTAGTTACCAGCCTCCAGATGAATACTCTACCCCATCATCCATTTATTTTCAGCTGTAAAATGCCTATGCCAGGGCCCTAGAAATGCAATCACAGGAACCAGTTAAACAGGAACATTGCACCATGTCTATGTGAGGTGCACTTTCTGAAAAGTCTCTTTGATGCAGTTGTCACTAAACACCTCCAGGAAAAACAAGTACCGATGAAACAAAGGCACAGTAGAGGGAAAACACCACCAGCAAAAATATCTCATGCGAAAACTGGTATTGTTCCAAACCCTGCAAAGTGCCAAAGTGTAGAACCACCAAGGCAGTGGCAGGCAGAATGACAGAACCAAGTTCTGAGTTCTCTGTATCACACTCCATAGCATGAATTCAGCTACTGGTATCTCCACCACAATCAGAAACATTTGTATGTTTCCTCTCTAGGCTGAAATTCAGAACAGCATAAATCTAACTTCAAATCTGTATTGAAGACCAGAGGGGCCCCTGCAATGTTCTAGTCCGAGCTTTTGCACAACAGAATGCCTCCCCTGCTCTTTCTAATTCAGGTTCTAACTCCTGTTTGAACAGTTGTTGGGTTTCTTTTATTTTGTTTTGTAATCTTAGTGCTGGCAGAAAAAAATTAAATGGTAACAGGAGTTTTGGATCAATGGCCAAACGTGGGTTTGTTCTATGCATTCCCTTTAGCATTCAGGAATATATTCACCTTATATCAAACCCCTGCAATGTTCTAGTCCGAGCTTTTGCACAACAGAATGCCTCCCCTGCTCTTTCTAATTCAGGTTCTAACTCCTGTTTGAACAGTTGTTGGGTTTCTTTTATTTTGTTTTGTAATCTTAGTGCTGGCAGAAAAAAATTAAATGGTAACAGGAGTTTTGGATCAATGGCCAAACGTGGGTTTGTTCTATGCATTCCCTTTAGCATTCAGGAATTTATTCACCTTATATCAATGGCACAAATACAGAAACAAATTTCCTTACTTTCATGTAATCTTTCACGATCAGCTTTGAGAACAACAGTCTCCTTAAATTGCTATCCCAAGCAGTACAATTTTCATCAAATACTCCAAAGATCAATATCAAATTTGTAATTAGATGAACACTAACAAACACACAATGCTTAGTCATACATTATTAGTGGGGTAAGGCACACAACATTTAGTCATAGCTCATTAGTGGTTAATTATGTCTCTGGTTTAAGTTCCAAATCAGCAGAGAAGCTGAGTGTGGCCGAAGATACAAATGGTAGAACACAGCATATTTGATCAGAGGTAATCTCTCTATTTTGAAGGGAATGAACATGACACTGGCCCCAAAATAACAAAATAAATAAAATCAGTTGGTATCAATTAAGATGGAGACAGGAGCATGCTACGGAAAGAAGTTTTTTTGTTTCAGGCAAAAGTTAGTCAAATATAGCTCAGACTTTAGTAATAAATACGATTTCTTTATAGAACAGCTTTCCTTTGTGAAAGGGAGAGGCTTAAGCAGGAGTGTCTCCCTACAGTTTTTGCTTCTGCCCCTAGAATCTGAGAATTCTGCCTAATTCAGAAGCATTATAGGAGAATTAAATGTATAGCCTTATTTGAATTTACTCTGCAAACCACAGCATCACATTTTCAACAGCTGACAAAATGATCATAAAGCTGATTAGTCTTTAAAGCAATAGAACATTGTCTGCTGGATCTAGCAGCACTCACTTATTCCAAATCTTTTTCAGGCACCAGCTATTAAGTGGTTCAGCTCTATGGAAGAGATGAGAGTTCAGACATACACACAAAAAAGGAAATAATTACTAAAGGAAGGCAAAATTCATGTTCTTAGAGATCAAAAAGACAAGATGAAAAAAACTGATTAAAAAAATTGTACTTCATTATGAAATACCGAGATATTTGAGGCTCAGATAATTTAAATATATTATGAATAAATATCCTGAATTTTGATACACTTTATCTAGAAATAGAATTGGGAAAATTAACCAGAAAAATCTTACTGCATTTGTTCTTGTTTAAATTCCATTAACTTCTAGGAACAATTGTGCTCTCAAGCAGGCAGAATACATGAAAAGATAAGCATTCAAAATGCAAAGAAAAGCCTTACCAAGCCTCAAAATTAATTCCGTAAACCCAAAAGCAGTTGTCAAAACATGCCTAATTTGCAATGCTATGGTATTTTTCCATTTGTAAAACTGTACTTGAAAGACTTACATATGATAGAAATACAGCAATTTGCACTAGGAGCTTCACAATGGAAGGCAGATACTTAATTCAATTTTCTTGAAACAGGATCTTCCAAACACCATTGGAGTTGTACATACAATACCACACATGCAATGAATAGCAATAACTCCAGACAGAATTCTGACAGGTGCATTAACTAGAAAGGTACTTTAAAGGCTATTTTAAATTTAAATTTCTTGAATAAAAGTCACCATATTTTCAAGCAGCTGTTTTGAAGGCCAAGTTCTTCATATTCAAGTTCGTTTCACTATACAATCGACTGAAAAAAAACAAACTGCGGTCAGTAAAGAACACGTATTTCTTTACATACAAATATATGGTTGAAAATAACCAATTACATAAATTGATTAGCTGTATATAACTATACAATGTAAATACATATCAAGTACAAGGTTATATAAATTTATACTTGTTTCTTATGCATGACAGTCACTGCTCAGACACCCTTGTCGTTTCATAAGGGTATTTGCTTTCTGTTATTTCAAAGAATAAGAAAGCATAGAATATCCAGAGAAGCACCAGCCCACCAGTATCAGCTGACATCGAACTTTAAATACCAGGGGAAATCCATTCAAGTAGTGAAATAAGCACAGAAACATATCCTCAAGTATTAAACTCCTGCTGAGTAGCAGCCGAGTGTGGTTCAGTAGCCTGCAATTTCTTTAAACCCCACATCACTGGGCTGGAGATTCACTCCTCATCTCTTACTCTCCACACTTATTTCACAGCCTTAATACTCTTTTAATGTAGTTGTTTGTTAGTGCTCTGAAAACAAGCACGTGTGCACTGAACTACACTGAGTAGAAGATTCATATCCCAGGCGAGAGACAACTTGAAATTCCATTCCAACTTCATAATTACAGCACACATAAATGGAACAAAACCTGAAGCAACTGCCCACCCCACACAAGACATGTCAATCCTATATCATCAAAATGTATTCAAGAAAACAGAGCACTAAATGAACTGAAGTACATTTCCATTTGCCAATACGTTTACAATGCATTCTCAACGGGAGGGCCCATCATGCTCTTCTACCACCCTTTTATTTTGATTGCTATTATTATTGTCATTATTACAATATGGTTTTCCCAGCCTGGACATGCAGCACAAGCACTGATTGATGAGACAGCCCTACCCAAGCAGAGAAATGATAGCTGTGCCACATACCAGCAAGAAATTACACAGCCTTTTTGTAACCTGAAGTGTCTATAGCCATAACTATTTGCTGCAAGGTGTTAAGGCTGTACTATTGGCACCTCTACAGGTCTTTTCCCCCATTTTTCCTTAAGAGTAAACCAAAAATCCATAATGCTGTTCGCCTGCAAGACTGGCAGAGAAAGGTGTTTATGTCACACCTCGTGTAAGTGCCCAGTGCTCCATTACTTATAAGCTGCATTTCCCCTCCAACAGTCAGAGGAAAGGACAGCTTCCTTTCCCTCCTTTTTCCTGCTCATAAACACAGAAGACAAAGCCAACATTTGCAAGGTCTTTCCCAAGGCTTTTCAAGATGATTGCAAAGAGAAGACAATATTTCCTTCCACAAGGAAAGGAGGATGGAAATACTACCTCCTCTGAAATATTACCTCCTCTGTAAAACCTCTGTAGGTTTTCACAGCTCTCCCACTCTCCCTGCTGGTCTCATGCAATTCAGTGCAAGCTGAGTGCAAGCCAAAGCAGATGATTGCTTCCGTGAGAAGATCCTAGCCCCAGAGATCCAGAACTGGGAAGGAAGCTACTGAGTTCAGACAGGCACTCAGAACCTGAATTATCAGGGCTGAGACACACAGACAGCATGTCTTTTCCCCCATTAGCTAATGGGAATTGGGCCAGATGCATATCTTCAATCCACAGAGGGACCAGGCAAAAGCCCCCACAAGAAGTTGGCAAGATGGGCCCCTCTGCAAGCTCTCACATGGAAAACAAAAAGCAAAGAAGTGAGAATCACTATCTCTAACACAGCAGGGATCCTACAAGGCAAACCCCCAACCATGTTTTCTCTCCACTGCTGATTTTCAGGCCATATTCATGCTTCACACTTGGCTTGGACATGGTGGTCAAGTTTTGCCCTGAAGCACATTCCTCAAGTCCATTGATTTAATCAAATA
>WAAG01085921.1:19283-31122 GCA_013390105.1 Tichodroma muraria | reverse complement strand
AAAGATAATATGAGGCGTAGGTCTGGTTTACATGGGGTTATTCCTGAGTTTCTCTCTTTGGACAAGTCACCTGATCTGTTACTTTTTCCCCATTTTGCCTCTGTACAGAATGCTCAAAGATGGACAATAATTCTTGGTAAGCAATTTTTCTATAGCACAGAGTACAATCAGGCCATCAGCCTTGAATTCAAGTTTTATCATAATACAGGCTTGGAGTTATTGTTAATGATGAGGAAATGGGAATATGTGCAAACTGTTTACAAGCGACTTGCTCTCCCTTTAAAATTTAAAGGATGTACAAGGGGGTAGGTGTGAGGTGGAAAGTGTGCTCGCAATAGTTAAATGTTGAGTGAAGCTTTTGACTTACTCCAGCCTTTTGAAAATGCCACAGGCTACTTGCAATGTGATAGACCAAAAAAATGTGATATATTCTCTCAAAGCACAACTCACATGTTGTTGTTGGAGTCCATACAAACTTCTGTACAACCTGGTATAAAGAAAACTCTTGTCATGCATACAGAGGTACATGAGGTACCAACAAGGAGAGAGTAACAAAACGGAGAAGAGTCTAACAAGTGTGTAAAGCAGAGACACCCCCCATATAAGGTCTGCAACACTCCTCTGGTGCTCTTCCATAACCCAGCTAATGTTTGACTTAGTTTCACGTTCAGTGTTGGTTGTTGTAATGAATGAAGGAATAATTTAATTTTATTCTATATTACATATTTAAACGTGGCTTCCTGATTCCTATGTGCTTGTCACCACCAGGCTCTGGATCTGTCCAAGAGTGTGTTTGTGTTGAGGGTGAAGGGATTGATGTTTGTAACCATGCTGAGACTTTATTTTAATGGCTTTGGGGCAGACATGAGCGGAGACAGACCTGCTCCAAAAAACATGTACAGTCTTCACTGAGTGCTTAAGTGTAATAAATATACAAAAAACCCCAAAACAAACATGGTGCTTTCCATGTGACCCCCATTATCTGGAGCTCTTATATTGTACCTGGGAAGTCTCACTTGAAGCTTAACCAATTTTGTGGGAAGGAAGAGAAGAGGTTATCAGTTGTGAAGAGACCTAAATCAGTTTCAGGGAGCACTTCGGGTTGCTGCCTGTGACTTCCGCCAGTATGTGAGGCTCCTGCTGAGGAGCATTAATAGAGCTGTGAACCAAAACATGGGGCTAGCAAGCCCACAGTGAAAACTTGTGTCCCTCCACTGGTGGTGAAGTTCTTCACTCCAAATGCTACATAGACTTTTTTTGGATGTGGAACACTTGGCTTTGCCCCAAGCCCACCTACATTGCCGTGGCAAAACCATAGTCAAACTTGTTCCCTTGCATTGCACCGCAAATGGGATACTTGACCTTTAATGCCTAATATTCCCTGATTGTTGTGAGTTGTTCGGTGCTTTTGACCGTGAACCAAAAGCCTGTTTGTGACTTACAAATGCACGTTCTGTTACAGGTGGGCGTGTTAGCTGAGGCTGTAGTGAGTGTTGTTCGGGCTGGCACTGGAACCTGATTTATGCTCAGGGTTTGAATTCAGATTCCCAGATCCAACACACAGTCTTCCCAGGTTATGTACCTCCTTTGCAATTTTAAAAGCAGAGGGTGTTCTAACTTTTGGCAGAGATAACTCCATGGCTTTTATCTCTGTAGATAGCTGGCAGATATCATTCTTGAGTTAGGGATAGTTTTTTTGCCATTTGTTCTTCCCATCTTTCCCTCTGGGCAGCATTTTTCCTGCCCTTTTTTGCAGTGCTGGACAGGGATGCTCCTCTCTGCAATGTGGCTGGCTGAGGTTGTGCCTTGGTGCTCCAGCAGCATCTGCCTAGACATCCTTAGCCCAGATTCATCCCCTATTCTTCTGTCCTTCCTGTTTCCCCTGTCTTTTCAACCTACAAGTCTTATTTCTTTCTTTTATAATTGTAACCTAAAATTGCCTCATGATTTCTTTGAAAACACCTTCCTTCCCCCCATTTAACCCTAGATTTTTACAGCTGTAACATGTTTCCTTTCACCATCATCTGTAGCAATTGTGAGTACTGCCAGCTAAGCAAATACTCCAGTCCAGATGAAGCTAGTTTTAAAAGCCTTGTTACCCTGCCTGGATTCTTTACCACCACAGAAACTTCTCTTATGCTTTTTATCATACATGTATACAGTAGTTCAAGTTGCCTCAATTTCAGTTGTTCTGCACATGACAATTGCAGAGACACTGAGGAGCTTAGGCTACAAGGGAGCAGCAGCACACGTTAAGAGGAAAGTATTTTTTCCTTTGGAGAGAAGCTAAATAGGTTGGAGGAGTGAGTAGTTTGAAAAGGTGGCATTCTTATGTTCTTGCTGGAGTTAGCTGACTGAAATAATTGTGCAGGTCATAAACCCTCTGTTTTCAAAGAGAAAACCAGTGACTTTTTATAAATCTGCTTTCAACACCAAGACTTAAGATAATGCTTTCGTTCAAGTTCCTTGCACAGAGCTTTGCAGAATGGGTGGATTTGGGTTTGCATGCCATTTCAGGGCAGTGCTGATGACTGTTGCCTTGGAAAGAATAAAATCTGAAGTGCTATATAGGACCTTTCCTGCAAGCAGTCATCAGCAGAGCCAAAAATCTTATATTCTGACTTGTGGTTTTGGTCTTCACCTCTTTTACCTGCTGAGAGGATAAATATGCACCAAAAAAGGAAAAAAAAAATCTGTTCTCTGGATATCTGTTTTCAGTCATATGTGCTACAGAAATACATACAGAAGAATCTGAAGATATTGAGCTTCTACAGAAGTCTTGTCTTTGCTTTACACAAGCTCTGTTAGCCATGAAATCCCTTTAGAACTCATGACAATTTGCTGTGCAATAGGAGCTGTTGTTCGTACGTTGCTTTAGACTTGGTGGGAGAGTTCTGTGCTGGAGGGCAGCAAGGCTGTGCTTGTGTTTGAAGGGATAAATCGCAAACTGAAACATGATGTGAGGGAATTCTTTATTTCGCTAAATAAAAATGCCTTAAGTTCTGAATTACAAGTAGTATTTTTGGGTAGACTGCCCATTGTGTTAAAGAACAAATGGTGCTAGTCCAAATAGTTTTGCGCAAAATTGGGAAAATGCAAGGATGAACAAATGTGAAATGTGCCTTACCTCCATAAACATAGTCTGTCTGCCTCATACCATCTCAGTTGTCAAGCTCTATCCTAAATGAAAGTGTTCAAGTATATATATATATATTTGAGAAGCTGAAAATGCAGTCTTTTTTTGTGACTGAAACACTTTTCTTCTTGGATTGTGTGTCAAGGTCTTGAACACCTGAGTGTAACTATCTGTAGCCATGAGACTACTACTGAGTCTCCTAGTCAGGATGGAAAATATTTGTTCCGTCGCATCCTTTCAACTTAAAGCTGTAAAACTGTGTGATGTCCAGCAGTGCCAGCCTGTTCTTCTGTAATACCCGAAGAGAACTGGTCTTGCTTGGTTTTGGTTTTCTGTTTCCTTTTTCTTTCGCAGTATGCCTTCAAATTCCCCTTTGGCCCATGCTCTCTCCCTTGTCCATTCGTTCCCACAGCCACCCATGTGCACAGCATTCCAGAAACACTCTGGACCCTGATCCACCGGGGGACTGAGTGTGCCAGCCAGCAACCCTTGCAGGGAGGGCATGCTGCAGGACCAATGTGATGAGGGGTAGTCTGGCTGGGATCCTTCTTCTGTGTATTTGGCTTATTGGATGGGTGAAAGCGCCGAGTTCTTCTGCCCCTTGGCCTTGTGACTGGATTCCTAGTAACTTCAGTAACTTGAATATTCCATCTCCTTGGGGTGGGTAAGGGTAAATGCATAAGGCTTGTGATACAATTCAGTCTTGCAGCTGAAGTTACTGAGGGGTTCTGTTTGTCTCGTACTTGATACAAAGTGACCTCATTTTGGTCCTTGCAGGCTGTAAACGAAGGTGGGAGTCTCGCAGGCACAGCCTGCCCATGGAGGACGATGACGGCTTGCCTTCCTTCTGTTTTGTGTCCAAAAGATAACGGATCCAAATTAGTTATCCATGTGTTATTTTATTATCTTTAGCTAATCTGTATGGGCATCCCTGCTTCTGGATGAGGTTTGTGCAGGAGCATGGTTTTGCTGCTGCAATGAAGGTTCTGCAGTGCTAAGTCCCTGAGGCCGGGGACTTTGGGAGGATGTGGCCCTCGGTGTACATACACAGCCAATGTTGGAGTGCAGTGGTGCAGTTTGGTACACAGCTGCTTTTTCAGGAAGATAAGGGAAAGAGCTTGTGGCTTTCCTTAGAGAAGGGGCTGCTTTCCAGCCAGCTGCCCATCTGTGGTGGTGCAACTTCTGCTCTCCACAAGCAATCAGTGGATGGGGGTGTTGGAAAAAACCTAACCCACAGAGGAACACTGCTTACCACACTGTACAATAAACATTATTCCTTAGGGTCTTGTTGTTCCTTCTAGACAAGAGTATTGCACTGAAACCCAGGAGTGGAGAGTGATTTGCAGGAGGGAAAGGGCTGGACACAAACCGATGAGTTAAAACCTGGTAGTGGAATGAGTGATGTAAATCTGCTGTGGGAATATCCTCAGCTTCCCAGATTTTTAGCATGCAGCCAAAAACAAAAGGCAGTGTGACTGGAAGGAGCAGGCTCTCTGGGGACCTGCTTTTGAAGTTACAGCCAAATTATCTCCTTATGTTTAGAAAATGTACTGTAATGAACGATGTGTGATGCTGGTGATGCAGGCAAGGTGCTTTGGCTTGCCTGGGTGGGAGCACTGGGGTGTCTTTGCTGCTGTTACCTGTCTGGCAGATTAAAACTTGCTCAAGCATCCGTGGTTCCGGCTTGCTTTGAGAACACAGGAAAACACAGCCGTTGTTGGACATGTGGCAAGAAATGGCACGGTGATGCTGAGTGTGGGAGCAGAGGGGGCTCATGCTGCTGCCAGCTTCTCCTGGCCATGCTGTGCTGGCAGCCTCCCCTGGGAGCTGGTGGCTGAGTCCTCATGGAGCTGAGACCCCCCTTGCAGCTAGTTCAGGCTCCCTTTGGCAGGCAAGAAGTCACCACATCCAAGAGCACATGATTTTCATTACCCGTGCCTGAATGTCTGCTGGGGCTGAATTGCCTGGATCCCTGAGAGCTGCGCAGTAAGAAACAGCAAATATTTTCCCTGGGAAGGAGCAGCTGTTTGTATCTAGTGTGCAGTGGGTTCATGAGTGATTATTAGGAAAACATTCCTTTCTAGTCATAAAAAAGGGCATTTTTGTCGTTTCCTTTCCTCTAAAATGGGCAAGTTGGAGAGTCAGGGATTTTCATTTGCCATGACAACCGATGAAACTGCCAAGCCATGTGATATCTTTATCCTTCCTATGATTAAGTCTTTTTTTAAAAAAAAATTAAGGTCATGTTGCTAACAGTTGGGAAACATCAGGTGTTGTTTGCTTTTCTCATGTAGATTAGTCAGGATTTCATTTGCATGTTTTTATTTAAGAGCTGTAGAGAACTGGGAGGTATTGATATTTCCATGATTTATGGTAAGGACGGTATCTTAGTCCAGAATTGCTGTATTGTACTGAAGTTTTTCCCCCTCTGCCCCTCTCCTGCTTTGAGACAGGACCACTCAGCAATAGCGCTGTCTCCCACAGGACAAAAATTGTTGTGGGACCCATCAATGCTGCTGAGCAGTGATGAGGTTCAGAGCCTTGGAGATGTTGGTTTGCACAGGATACAAATGGCTTAGAGACTTTATGAGCCAATATATCTTTTCCTGTTCTTATGCCAGGGCAAGGTTTTGCAAAGGCAGAAAGTGTGAAGGATGTGACTGATGCTTGGTCCATGTGAGAGCTTCCCTTGGCTCTAGGTCTGAGCACTTCACGCTAACCAAGAGCCTGGTGGTGGTGTTGCCGTCAGCAAAGCTGAGTGCCAGCATTTATCCTCTTTTGAAAATTGCTGTCTTCTATTTAGGAATTTCCTCAGGGTGCCAAATATAGATCCAACACAAAAAAAAAAAAAAAAGGCCCCACAAGCTCAAAGCTCAACCCCTAAAGCTGCTCTGTTGCTAAGGAATAAAAATAGGTGGTCACAAACACAGTGCTGACGTGCCAAGTTGTGTCCCTGTGACCATGCAACTGCGAGTGTGAAGGTCCCTGTCCCAGTGGCAGCACTGCCCAGGCTGCACACGTCACGTTGGCATCAGTGCCTACAAAGGACTGGCTGCTGCTTGCGTTAAGTAAGCAAGAGGAAGTAACTTTCTGTTTCCTAATCTTAGTCCCAAAGAGGTAAAAACTTCAAAGGCCTGCTGCCAGGAGATAGTAGTAGTACAGGAAAAAAAAAAAAAAAGTTTATGTGCTGTTATCTATAATGCAGCAATGTCTATACCGGAAGAGCCTTGAGACATGGGCATGTAGTTTTGAACAAAAGCACCATTCTTTGGGAGATCCTGGGCTATGTCACAGAGTTGCTGGTCATTGACAGCATCAGAGTGGTAAATACTGGTGCTGCAGAAGCTGCAGTTGTGCCTTCACCTTCTCTCCAAATGCAAATCTTTCTCTGCAGATCTCTGCAATAATTTATTAACCCATGTGGCTGGAGATGGGGAGTATCTGGGCTGGGTGTAGAGGTGTGCAGAGGTGGAGACATGATTTATCTGGGCTAGAGAGCTGCTGTGGCCAGTGCCATTGTTTAATGTGTGTGTGCATGCACACGCAATGCTTGGTTTTGTGGGGCCCTGCCTGCTTAGTCCTCAAGGCACTGCTTGTTGCATCAGCTCTAAACAATAAATCTCAACGACCCTGGAACACAATTCTTAAAAGAATGTTTCCAGATTTTGTACTTCCAGGTGAGCTGTTTGACTAATGTCCCTGCAGTGGTAGGAGGCCTGGAGCAGAAAGCTTCTGCTAAAGAGCTGCCTTTTTGTGTTTAAGGATTTGTTTTAATGCCAAATTTACCCCCTGCAGGTTCTTGAATTGCAGCTGGTCCAAAGCTGAGATGAGGTTTTAACAGCAGGTAGCTGCCCTAGAAGACTAACTGTACATTTGCAGTGGTTTAGGGTAAATAATAAAGTAACCACCTGAAACTATAAGGGGAACTGAAAATAGTCTATGTGTTAGTGTGTGAGCTAAAATGTAACCAAAGCATGAATACTGTTCCTTACCTTCTGAGGAGACTTGTGATATCCTTATAAAAATCTTACTGGGGAGCCATGATATGAACTTACTCTTACTGAGATACTCAAGATAGTAAACATACTTCTTTACAGAATTTAATTCTGTAACCCAGGCTGTAAAATCTAATTCTGCTGTCCCACCCTCAGATTTTTTTTTTTCCCCCATCTGGATTGGGTTCCTCCTGCAGCTGTCTGGAGCAGGCAGGGCTGGAAGCCTTCCCTTTGGAAACAACATCTTAAGCCAGTCCTGAAGCTACACCCAAGTCTCTATTGTTTCTACTTTCTTCCCTCTCTGAGCAATTTGTTTTCATGAAACATCTGCTGCTCTGGCAGATACCCGCAGTTAAAGCTGTACCGCAGTGTTGCTTTGCAGAAATGCAAAGAATATTCCCTGCCGGATCAGTCACTTGCCAGATGGGATGGTTGATCCCAGCTGAGGGGTTTCGATCAGATGAGACCATTTTTAGAGGGGAAAACATCTTAAAAGGCACATACAATGCTTGAGCTGGTAGTGTAGTTCCATTAGGAAGCTGAAGCATTGTGTGCATGTGTGTGCCTGGTACAGGTAAAATGTGCTTCCCATCTGGAAATAGGAGGTGGTAAATTGAAGACCACTGGGGCAATAATCAGCCTAGGAATAGGTCAGAACTTATTACCCCAAACTTGACTTTAGTGGCAGAGAGAGTCCCCTGGTTTGGGATTCCAAGCTCATCTTTGGCGGCAAAAGCCTGTAACACTCAACTGTATTTTTTCCATCCTATCCTGTCTCTTCATGTTCAAAACCACTATCACTTCTAGATAAGAAACCTTCCTGTAAAAGCCATAACCCAGGCAGAAATCCTTCTGAAATGCAAACGTGCTGTGCCAAAGTGCTGCCTTTCCTATTTTGGTGGCCCAGGTGTGATGCACAGCTCACATGTGGCTCACATATGATGTTGCATGTGTGCTTGTGAAGAGGGGGTCTCCAGCTGAAACATAGGGTCACTACTTTATTTCCTCATGTAAGTTGAAAAATAACCACAACAGAAAACTCTTTTCTCTTAACAATCCACCTTCTGAGTGGTAGGTTGCCCTTGAATTAGGGGGCATGCCTGAAAGTTTTTCCTGGGAGTGACTGTCACCTTTTTGAGTCCCCAGGAAGAAGCTGCCCCTGTAACCCAAATGCAAATGACTGACTGAAGATGGGTTGCTTGTACTTTGCAAATTAATGCCTGGATAATTTTGTGCTTATTCCTGGATAAAGTTCCTTTAAGCAGTTGTCTTGGGGAGGCTGCTTCACTGCACTTCACGCTGTAACAAAATGTATGAGAGGAGCTGGTTAGGGGTTGTGCTCCTCTCAATGAAGTGTTATTGTAGAATCCTGGAATGGCTGGGTTAGAAGGGACCTTACAGATCGTCTGGTTCCATCTCCCCTGTTATGGGCAGGGAACCTTCCTCTAGATCAGATTACTCAGTCTCATGCAGCCTGGCTTCGAACACATCCGGGGATGATTTTTACAGGTCCCTTCCAACCCAAACTATTGTATGAATCTAATATATGATCTTTATCTTTCTTATCTTTCTTTTCCTCTGCTGTTGGTATCGCTAATTTATTACTATTACAATATTTAAACTACATATTTAAAACATATATAAAATATGTATTATGTATTTAAATACCTATTACTTTATATAGAAAAATATATTTTGGAATATATTTATATATTCTATATTTACACTTCAGGTGTGATTTTTTTTTTTTTTTTTAGCTTTTTGTTTGTTGTTCCTTTTGATTTCCTCCAATGAAGTCTTTTGATTGCACTGTTTATCTGGCACAGCCTGGCCTTCACCAGTGGCATGGCATTGACGTGGCATGGCAGAGGAGCATCATCCACAGAGCTGCGTGGAGCCCTCAGCCCAAGCTGTGAGCCTGACCTCAGACACCTGAAAGTGCAGTTAGCTGAGGTTTAATTACTTATTACTTCTAGTAGGTTTGATGGAGAAGTCATATAAATCCCAGTAAATCACAAACTTACTTAAGCAGAAGTGAAGAGATGGCAATAATGGCTTATTTTTTCAATTAGAAAGCATTCTTGCTAAATAAAACCTTATTAGTTTTTTTTTATTTTGTTCATACCACAGACTCTGACGCAATGAAGACAAGATGGTCAGCAGCAGTAAGACATAGCACTGCAGTTAGAACTCAAGACAATTTTCTTGGATAGTCTGGGTTATGAAAGTGTGTCTAAGGCACATATTCATATTTCACAATACATTTATGATTATGTCACTGCTAAATGGCATAGTGACACTTGTGCTAATTCTGCACTTGCAACCTCATTTGAGTCATGATGTTCCTGTAAATACTTTATTGAAATTCTTTAGTTGTGATAGCTTTTCTCGTACATTTTCAAAAATGATGGTGTCAAGCTGTCTAATCTTCCAAGTTTTTAGCAGAACATTGTCACCCAGTTTCAAAACTTCCATGTATGATCATGATGCCACTCAAACACCTGCCAGCCCAGCAAACTAATGCATCAGAAGACTTCTTTCCTTTTTACTTATTTGATGTGCACAAGCCTTTATTCTAAACCAAGGATTTGTTTCTCCACTGGCTTTGCCTCCTTGTGAAGTGGGCAGCCTGCACTTCACTGCTTGGAGTTGCACTGTCCCCAGAAGCCTCGTGGGAGACACCTGGGGTTCAGCCCAATCCTGCACCTGGTTTCTAAAGACGCAAAATCTCACGTAAGTTGCTGATGGGTTTCCCCATTTTAGTGGGCCAGGTCTTGGTGTGGGAGCTTTATTTCACCTAGAGAGCTGGACTTAGTAAGCTTTCCTGGCTTTTCCATGCAAGATATGTTTCAGTTACCTCTTGGCTGTAGTTTTAAAAATAATTCTGTTGGATTTTTTTTTTCCCTTTGGGAAGAGGCTGTTGTTTTTGAGTGGTTGAAACAGCGTTTTTTTGGCTGGATTTCAGGCAATGCAGTTTTTTCCACACTTGGAAGTCAGCCTGTCTGCTGTGCTGGCTGTAACTGCTTCAACACACAAAAACGTGTTGCTGCAGAGTGTACAGCTTGGTGGTCGCAGGATGTGCTGAAATGAAGCCAAGACGAACGGAGCATTGTTTTGAGCATGCAGTATTGTCCCCATCTCCAGGCATGTCTTAAAAGATGTTTATAAAAGCACGTGTTAATATTACTCCAACTTTTTTGCAGTGAAAACCCGGATTCTGACAGTAAATGGAGTGTCAGGCTGTTCTCATGCTTCCAAAAATGGTGTGTATCCTGGGGATGCTGGTATGTGGTTTGGTTAGAACACCATTGAGGCATTGTGTCTGTGCATGTCAGCAGGTTTTTTTTTTAATCCTAAATAAATTAATTTTCTATTTATCATTTTGTAACTACTGCGTGTACCTCATTATTCCTGCGTAACACAGAAATCTGATTAGTTTATCTGTGCAAGGAGAACTATTATTGATTAACAGTTCAATCCTCAGATGTGTGTGATGGAATATAACTTGCTGTCTGCATGTGATATTTAGCACTTCCATGGCCTTTCCCAGTGCTGATGTGCAAAAATGTCTCCTCTCCCTTCAGGAGATGAGAAAGTTAGATGAGGACACTGCACCAGGCAAGCTGTGGGTTGCCTGATCTCTCCTGAAAAGCCTTTGGTGGCACTGAGATCCACAAGGACATGTCCAACCCAAACACATCTTTCTACCATCCAACCAAAAAGGATTAATGATGTGTGTTAATGCTGCTCTTGGCACCAGTAGTAGTGAAGCCCCCCAGAAGACTTCACTCAGAGGTGGAGAGCCTGGACACAAAGCCTTTTCACCGTCAGGGGGTGCGTGAATGTGTGAAAATCCAAAGATTGTTCCTGATCCTGAGTGCGAGATCTGTAACCTCTAGCATGAGCCAATCAGGCAGATGGAGAGGGCAGTCTGCAGGCAGTTACCTTTGGTGTCCAGCCCTGGGCTGGGGTAGGGCTAGGGTGTCTTCTGTTAAGTGGGAGCACCACAGCAGAGCATCCTGTTCTCTGGAGCTCTGGCTCCAGGCTCTTCCTTGGGATGATATTGGTGCTGGATTTACCTTGTTGTTCTGTGGTAAAACTGTAATTGCTGGTCAGTGGGTTCCCCTGTAGTACCTGCACAAGCTCCTGAAGGCCAGCTCATGTGTGAGCCATGACCTGAGCCAAGGAGTTCAGTGAGCTGCAAATTTTCCATGGTGGCAAAAGAGAGGTAAGGGGAAGGCCTGTGTTCTCTGTATGGTCATTGATCCAAAACCCCTCAGCTTCAGCTTTCCTTTTATTTATAGAAATATATCTGTGTGATAAAACATCTGATACATGACAATTTGTACCAACTCAGCTTGCTTGGTTGCTGTACGAGAAACATCCTGAGTGAAGCATTGAGGAGCAAAAATCTCTCCGTATAGGGTAGGGCTGAGTTTTTCATCATCTGTGTTTTTTTTCCAGATGCACTTTTTAAAATGTGTTTAGACTTCTGAATGATCAGCAGCTCATCAGCCAATGTTGCTAGGTCTGCTGTGCATGGGGAAGCCCCATGCCTCCCTGCACTGTGTGCATAGTTGCTCGATGCCTCCTGGAAGTGTTGGATGGATTTATTGAGTGCTGTTGGGACCTTCTCCCTTCCTTGAAGAGGTATGCTTAGGATTGCCAGAGCACAGACAACTGGATTTAGCTCACCTGCTACAGCAAG
>WAAG01085921.1:2118-19266 GCA_013390105.1 Tichodroma muraria | reverse complement strand
AGTGTGGGGGGGGGGGGGGAGTTTAGAGATGCCAAGCTCTGCAATCCCAAGTGCCTACAATAAATCTTTCTCCCTTGATCTTGGAAAAGACATTCCTGGAGTTTTAATGTTGCACTGTGCTAAGAGCATGATCCCATGTACTTGTGGTTTTGCCACATGATCCAGACTTTCTTGGGAATTAAGTCCCTCTTAATTTTTCTGGTGTGTATGGAAGTGAAATTAAACCCTGTGGAGATGAGGAGTGAGGAAGGTGGGCAAGGAGGCAGAGGGAAATCCAGCCTGCTCGTTTGCAGAGGGGCATGAGCTGGGCCCATGCTTGCTGAGTGCAGGAGCCTGCTTGGGTTGGCAGGTGCTTTGGAAATGAAAATATTTTATCCTGAGTTACGTAATGCAGCAGCATGTCCAGACCTGAATTCCCTGCAATTTGCTGGCCTGTGAGGAATAATTTTCTGCTTGAAATATTAGCCTTAGCTTTGAATTTTGTGGCTCAAAGAGCATATGCAATCAATGTGATATCTGTAAACATAACTGCTGCTCTTTGAACTTGAGATGTTTGGGTAAATTTATTTTTGTTTATAGCTGTTGGATGATGAAGAACAGAAAATACTTGTTTATTAAAAACTTTATAAATACATCAAAACCTGCCCTGGCCTACTGGTTAGATCCAGCAGGTGAAAAGGCTGCAGATCCTTCTCTGTGTCTAATTGCCTGTGTCTAATTACTAGGTTGTAATGGGGTTTTGAGGTGGGATAGAGCTGAGGTGCAAATTATCAGCATTCCTGGCTTGATATGGTTTTGGTCTTAATCCTTAAATGTGGAGAAACCTTTGCAGCTATGTATAGTTTGTTTTTTGTTTTTCATCCAGCTTTTTACTGGGTAAAAAACTGGCTGGATGGCTGAGCCCAGAGAGGGGTGGTGAATGCAGTTACATCCAGCTGGTAGCTGGTCCCGAGTGGTGTTCCCAAAGGCTCAGTTTTGGGGACACTTCTGTTTAATATCTTTATCGATGATCTGGAGAGGGGATCAAGGCCACTCTCAGTCAGGTGTCTGGTGGCAGTCAGGTGGATCACATCAAGTGGAGTGGGCATGTTGATCTGCTGGATGGCAGGAAGTCTTGCACAGGGATCTGGACAGGCTGGATCTGAGGCCAAGCTGGATCTGAACCTCTGTATGAGGTTCAACAAGGCAAAATGCTGAGTCCTGCAATTGGATCACAGCAACCCCAGGCAGCATTACAGACTGGGGCAGAGTGGCTGGAAAGCTGCCCGGTGGAGAAGGACCTGGGGGTGCTGGCCAACAGCAGCTGAGCAGGAGCACGGGAAAAGAAGCCCACAGCTTCTGCATTTCCTTTCCAGGTGTCTCCATGGGAGCAAGAACTTGTTTGTACAAGCTTGGATGAGAGAAGAAGAGGTGAAAGTCCCCTGGTCGCTGGGCTTTTGGTCTGGGTGGATCTCACCAGCCTTTTGGTTGAATCAGAATTAATAACTGGAGAATATCGAGAGCATTTATTGCATGTCTTGTCCAAACAGAGAAACACTGAGGTTCTGGAGCATGTCCTGTGAAGGGCAGTGGAATTGATGAGGGGTCTGGAGCACAAGTCTGATGAGGAGTGGCTGAGGGAGCTGGGGGTGTTTAGCCTGGAGAAAAGGAGGCTCAGGGGGACCTTCTCATTCTACAGCTGCCTGAAAGGGGGTTGCATAGAAGCAGGGGTCGGTCTCCTCTCTCATGTGAAAAGCAATAGGATGACAGGAAGCATCAAGTTTCAAGTTGCATCAGGGGAGAATTAGATTGGGTGTTAGGAAAAATTTCTTCACTAAAATGGTGATGAAGCACTGGAACAGGCTGCCCAGGGAAGTGGTGGAGTCACCATCCCTGCAAGTGTTTGAAAAACATGTAGATGTGTCAGTTAGGGAAATGCTTTAGTGGTGGACTTGTCAGTGCTAAACTTGATGATCTTAGAGGTCTTTTCCAACCTTAATGATTCTATGAATTTGTGAAAACTAGCTAAGTGTAAAACACATCCTGCTGTCCTCCAGCTGCATTCCCAGTGATGGACCGCCTCTCCAGGTGGTCGCCTTGCTTTGATTTATCCCTCCTGGCCTCTTGTTCTGTCTGGAGTGACTGTGGGTGAGGTCACATGATGGAGTGAAACACAGCGGTGACACAAATGAACTAAAACCCCACAAAACTGATCCTGTGTGAGGCTGGCAGGAACAGCCCACAGAGGCTGGTTGGGATGCCAGCTGCATAAACTGCCTTGGGGAAAACCAGCTGTGAAACCAAATTTTCTGCCCTGCTGCCAGCCTTGGACTCTACTCCTGCTTCATCTCATGACAGGGCATGTCTTTGTGCTGTAGTGTTTGTGATTGAAATGAGTGTGGTGAGGGGTGACTGGGACGTGGAACCGCTTCCCGTCTCCTGCCCTCACTGCAGGGTCTTGTCTTCTCCAGGGGTGGGACAGGCAGCTGCATCCTGAACACTTTAAACCACTGCAGGGATGCAAGGCAGAGCCTTGCACCTGCAAACACAAGAAGAGAAAGGGGAAGAAAAAACCCAAACACACCAAAAAACCTAAGGAAACAAAAACAAATAGAGAAGTTGTGCTCTGTGTTTGTTTTTAGGTTTTTTTTAAGCATGTAATTCAGTGTGCTATATTGCTGAGGTGCACATTCCCCAGCTGTGGTAAGTGGGGTAGAGGTTGAGACACATCTTCTCTGGGGAGAGGGGAGGCTGGTGTGAGCCTGAGTCAGCAGCAAAGGTCACTTGGCTGCAAGGCTTGGCGTGCAGGAGGAGAGGATTTCATAACGTGGCCGGTGCAGTGTTTGTGTGTCCAGCACTGACAGCGTGTGCACTCAGAGGAACTCCAGCTGGGGTGATAGGGCAGCAATGGTCACCTTCATCTGCCCACTCCTCCTCACAAAACACTGCTCACTCTTCCTTGCTGCTTCCTTTGCTTTCCCCCTTCCCATGCCCTGACTTCTTGTATCTCTTCAGTTCAATTTGATCTCATCATTGCATGGTTTGTTTTATGGTCTTGGCTCATCTTTCGGTTCCCGTTTGGGGTCATTATCACATATGATTAGTCCTAGAGCCTAATGAAGGGGATCAGACATACCTCTAGGGTATGTCTGAGCCATTTAGCATTTCTGACCTCAAAGATCTGCAGCGAAAGTTTATTTTTAAGCTTCCTAAGAAGATAAATTTGAATTTGGGATTGTTTAGGGTGCAAGTAATGGAACTGAAATCTCTTTGGGTGGAGCATACCCTCTGGGGTATGAAGAATCCCAGGAATAATTATGCAATGCTGCGTGAGTATCATTAGTCTTGAAATAGCTTTTGGTGGATGATCACATTTTTCTGCATGGCAGAAGCTAGTGTGAAACCTTGAAACCTTATGTTAACATTTAGTCTTCATTTAAGAGCACTGTCAATGTATATTTAATACTGCTTTTGTTATGCAGTCCCGCTCTGGGAAAGCCAGTCACAGAGATATGAAACGGTTACGCAAAGCAAGAAGCCCAGAAAATAAAAAAGTGCACTTTTTTGGGGGCTGTTCTTAAGGTCCCACTCTTTCACTCTACTAAGAGAGGAAGGATCTGCAAAGACACGTGTGTTGGAGCAAGGTGAAGTCAGAGCATCCTCAGGACACCTCCAGCTGCTGCTGTTTGGTGGCACTGTGCTGCACTGTGTCCCTGACCTGGGTGAAGTGACACGTCTATGCAGTGACTCAGCTGTGTTCCTACTAACCATCTGCTCATGTGATGCAGCTCATTAGTCACTAATCGGTGTGGTTACCTTTTTTTTAGGCTGTTGGAAAGGCCAAGGTCCACATAGATGTGAAGCAGCTGAGTCAGTCTTCTACCTCTTTTGCCCTCAGGTCCGCAAGACTCTTGGTGGTGCTTGGAGAGCTGTTTCAACTCCTGCCAGGCAGAAACAGACTGTCTCAACTTTATCTTGTATTCTCTGATTGCTTGACTATAAGCCTGTCTCAGCTGTTTGGTGGGACTGGAGTCTGTCTGACTGAAGGCTGGAGCCTTCTGGTGTGTGTTGCCATGAACCCTCCAAAGGAAGGACCTTTGGAGGCAGTGGGAGACAGCATCCTGACTTTGGATTGACCATGAGAAGCTGCTTTCACCCAGCCTGCATTTGCTCCCTTCATCAGCTCTGTAAAAATCCTCTAAGCAATCTGGGGATTTACTGAGGATAGCACTTTCATAATACATTTCCCCCCCATTCCCCACCCATCTACCCCATACTTCTGCTACACTTACCATCTTTGACTCTATACCTCATTCTTTACGTCATCTATAGGTACTGATACTTTGGTTTTGCCTTACATGGTATCTGAACTGATGGTGTATATATTTATACTCAGTCATTTATCAGTCTCTTTTCTGATATCTTGAGTTCAGGTCTTTGATGCCACGTGTAACACCTGGATTCTTCTGGACATAGCTGGATTTGGATGCTGTCCTTTGCTTCCTTGTCTCTGGGTTTTTCTTTCTGCCTAAAATCTCCAGCTGAATCTCTTCTGGCTGTTGTTGCTTTCCTGGGAGGTTACAGACCCCATTTCTGGGCCCAGTGCTGGCAGCACCCTTGGGAGCACTGGAGATGGAGGTGTGGATGCTCATCCCTCATGACTTGATCAGCTGCAGCATTTGTCAGCAGCTCAGCTCTGCGTTTGTCTGTTTGGTCCTTCCCGTGCTGTGAGTGGCGTAGGAAGCTGTGTGGATCTTCCCCCATGTAGGCAGCACTTCCCATCTCCTGTGATACTGCTGAAATGTCAGTCTCTGCATCCTACCAAGAAGCTTGGATTTGGGACATGGAGTGTGCTGGATGATTCCTAAGCTCTTCTCTGTTCACTTCCCATTTGAGCAATCCAAAGATTCCTCACAAAAATAAAGAAAATTATCAGAGTAGTAATGTTCCTAATAGCATCTATTATTTCTTCTCTTCTAAAAACCTCTAGTACTTCAGCTAAACTGTTACCCCACCTTTCACTACACTTTTAGCACATGAGCTCTTTCTGTTTTTAAGGCAAGCACTGCTGCGCTTGTTTTAAAATTAAGTCCCCTAACTGTTCTGCCCTCATGTGTGCCCAAGCCCTGCTCTGAGTGTACCTTGTGCGCTCCTGGAGGAGCTCATGGTGGGGTTTGGGATATTTCCCTAACAAGAGTCAATTACATGATCCCCTCAGACAATGTGACAAGTCCGTGCCGTCCTTTGGAGCTGATGTAGTTAAAAGCAGAACAAACATTTGGGAACACCTAGGAGTCAGTGTCTCAGGTTTGTGGAGCACTGCTTGGAAAGCTGAAAACCAGCATCTCTAACTTGTGGGCAGCTAGGTGAGACTGCACGAGAACCAAAATGGGACCCATGTTTCACAGCAGCTGACTTTGACTACGTGGATGCCCCAGCTTGGAGTGAAAAGTGCTCTTCTCCCTTATCTGAGGAGCCATGTGTGTGCCAAGAGACCTTTGTTCTGAATATTTGGAGTAATAAAGTTCAGCAGGGATAAAAGGGCATGTCCCCATTGACTTGGTTCACACAGTGTTGTGCTCTCTGTCTCTCTTGCAGCTGCGTAAATGAGTATGGAAGATTATGATTTCCTCTTCAAAATTGTTTTAATCGGCAACGCCGGGGTGGGGAAGACCTGCTTAGTCCGTCGCTTCACTCAGGTAAGGCTGGCCACCTCTTGGATTGTGGAATGCTGGGATGGGGACAACACTGGGATGGGAGTGTGGAGCCTGTGGCTCTGCACTGAGGGCTCTGCCAGCGTCACACTGCAAAGCATTTTGTTGTTCACACCCTTGGTGTGAACCATACATCACATAGAGTAACATACTGGCACAAGCAGCACATCTGTATCTGATGCTGCACCTGGGCCTGTTCTGGAGCTTGTGCTGGAGAAGCCTCATTCCTCTCTGAAGGTAGAAAGTCACCTCTGAAAGCCACCAGGGCAACTCCTCTGGTTTTGGTGGTCTTCTGGACCAATTTTAAGACCAGCCCATCTCCTGGTCTTTCTAACCTTTACTGCACAAAGCATTCCCTGTTATTTATCATTAGTAAATAAATAATCTGGGTCCTTAGCTGTCAGTCCAGCATCTTTTTTTTGTGTCAGAATAGCCTCTGTGATGCAGGGCAAGGGAAGACTTTGCATGGTGCATCATAATGCACAAGTTGTAGGGTTTGGGTTGCGCTCTCCACTAGGAATTGTCAGCAATTATCCCCTTCACTGTTAATTTTAGTTTTGAAGCTATAGTGATTTTAGATGCTCTCTAAAAACATGTGGCAGCCAGTGGCAATAAAGCTAGTCATACCCCAAAGGTTAAAAGCAAAAATTTTTGGCAACTTCAGCTGCTTGTTCTTTGGCAGCACAGCTGCTGTAGGGGATGGATGTGCCCCAAAATCAACATGACTTGGTAGACCAGAAATCAAAAAGCTCTCATTTCCTTTGCTGCTGCTCCTTTCTGATGGTGCTGCAATCAAATACCACCAGCATTGCACTGTCCCTTGCCATTGCTGTGGCACTGGTGGCGGCTGGCTCCGTGCTTCCCTCCTGAAATGTTGTGCAGAGATGCAAACCCATTGTTGAGAGCTGCCAGAAATGCCTATCAGTGCCATAGGGTGCTGTGGAGGGAAAGGGGAAGGCATGAGGAGGTTGCAAATGCATCTCATCCCACACAGATGTTCACGCATCTTTCGATGCATTGGGAAGTAGGATGGTAGGTCCTCACCCTTCCCCTGCTTCTTCCAAGTGTACAGAAGGGCTTTCCCCCTCTCTTTTTCCCTCCTTTTCTTTTCCTGTGTTCCTACCTCTGAAGTCAACGACTTGCTGCGTAACTAGGGATGTATAAGGCAGGGAAAACACAACAGGGTTGAACGGGGAGATGTCACACTCTAAATGTGACGGAAGTGAGTGTCATAGGAAGGGGACAATGGACGAATAGTTTTGAAGATGGAAAGGGGTGAGGATTGGCACCCAGTGAGGCTTTGTCTTGTTGTAGAAATAAGTTTAATCAAACTCTTGTTTTCTTCCAGGGGCTTTTCCCACCAGGGCAAGGAGCCACGATTGGGGTTGACTTTATGATTAAAACTGTGGAGATAAATGGTGAAAAAGTAAAGGTAGGAACCTGATGATTTAAAGTGTAAATTCATGTGGCAGTACCATAGCTGAGGTTTCTTGTTGCAGCCTGGAAGCCACCCAAGGAAGGTCAGGGCTGTCTGGCATGGCTTGGGCAATGCAGGGTCTAACAATCTGTGTGCCCCTCTCCATCATTACTATCAGGATTGTAGCAGTGAACCTACTGGAGGGGAGAAAATGGAACAGGGAGACCTTGCAAAACTGTTGTCCTTGCTTAGGAGACAGTAAGGTCATGCCTGGCTCGGATTGAGGAAGCCCAAAGAAGCGTTTTAGTGCAGCCTCTGAGCACTGTGTTTCTGGTAAGCAGAAATTGCATTCCCACTGGGATGTGCTTGAGGGAAGTCTTCTCCTGTGAGCTCCCAAGATAGCCATTGGGGAGAACAGAAGTCTGGACTTGTGTGGTTCTGCACAACGAAGGCTCATCTTCCACTTCTGCCGAGTTACAGATTTGGGAGAAGTAGGGCTGATCACAGTATTTGTGTTTCAGGCAACAGGTTGAGCTGCAAAGGGCAAAGTTGTCCGTATTTTAACTCTTTCACCCTCTAAAATAGGGTGGAAGCCACTTCTGGAAAACTGTCCTTGTCTTGAGCTGACTCCTAAACTGAGCCTGAGCATCACTTGGCAGAGAGCTACTTTACCTGGGCCAAAACACTCAAAGTATGAGATTGGAGACCAATCTCATGCTTTAATGGGGTCCATGGTTGGGTTCCAGAGCCCAGAAATGTTGACTGCTACCACTTTGTTCATTAGCAGAGGTTTCACTTGAGCTGCTGTGGTATCTAAGATGAGAAAAAAATAGTTATTTGAGCTTCTAATATCAAGGTGTCCATGGTCCCTGAGCTGCTCCTGGATTTACTCTACCTGCATTAAATTCAGGGGCATCAAAGTGAAAACCGGCAGTTTTTCCCTTGCTGTTGTTGTCAAACCCAATAGTGATCAAATGCAAGAATGACACCAGTGTGACAGTGGCTGGGTGTGACACTGAGACCTGGTTTTAAGCTTGTGTAAGTGATGGGTTGGAAAGAGTGGACTTGGGCAGATTTTCAGCCCCCGGGTTGTTTTTTTTTTTTAACCTGTACCACAGCAGCACAGAGGCGTTTTAAGAAGAAAATGGGGTGTTGTGTTGCTGAGTTTAGGATGTATTTTAAGAGCCGTGGTCATGTCAGCCAGCTGTGACTCTGCTGCATGAGGAGCTTACAAACCTCCGGGAAGTGGTGATGCCTCCCCAGGAGACCTTCCCACCTGAGCAGGTGAAGGGCAGCAGGTAGAAAATCCTTGCCTGGTAAAGACCCAGTTTATACTGAGCATGTGGCTGTGCAAGTGGGCCAGAGCAGCAGGCAGGGAAGCAGCGAGGACCACGTGTAGCCCAGGTGGTGCTGGTGCTCAGCTTGCTGGTTGTGGTGCTCATTAGCAGGGCTGTCCAGGACATGAATTCTGCTTGTCCCAAGCTCCTCAGACAGCAGAGATGTTTCTCTCAGCCAAAAGCAGCTCCAGTGAAGCAACTCAGAGGATCTGAGCTGGTAAATGTACCATCATCGTACTGGAGGTGGAATTTGTTCTTTCTTATATACATGGTTTAAATCGGTGGCCTCAAGACTGTCCTGGTCATTTTAGAGGGAGAAAAGCAGTCCCAGGGGACATGAATCCCATCCACTTCAGATACCTCTCCTTTTCAAGCATCTGGTTCTCTGTCAAATTCTGCTGGAGCCTTTAGAACATCACTTGTATATGAGGCCTGGGGTTTGTAGTGGTGAACTCACCCTCAGGATTTGTGTGTGTTTGAAGTGTTGCACCTGTGATATAATCCTGTTTTAAGACTAATTTGGACAGAGGGTGCAAAGTTCTTAAGAGAATATTGGAAGCAGTTGTGCCAGTATGAGCTGTCTCAGGGGCAAGGATGGTTCAGGGAAGCTCTACAAGCTAAATGAAGAGCCTCTGCTGCCCTGCAAATGTCTGATGAATGCACAAGTGTCCTCTGAATCACCTTGAGGCAGCATTGTGTGTCACAGAGCCTTAGCAAGTGCTAGCTGGTGTATCCGCTGTATTTCACATGGCCAATACTGCGTTCTAAAGTCCCTCTCCTGACCCCACCAGTGCAGTAAATTGCAGTTGCTGGAGCTCAGTTTTGGTGACCAAGCCATGGTGGGAGCTTAGTATGATACATTTGGGCATTGGGATGAGCCTTCTGGAGTCTGGAAGGCAAACAGATTTCTTTTAGTGGTCTTGTAGCTGAAACTTTTTGAGTAAGCAGTGCTTGTGAGAATAAACATTTAATGAGAGGGGAAAGCAGGAATGAGTCGGAGAACAGAGCTGCTCTGGCTGTTAGCTCATTTACCAGTGCCCAAGCCATGACTCTCTTGCCTCTGTGCTGGACAGCCTCCCCTGCATGTCTGCTGGGATCCAGAGCAAGGGAACAGAGCTGTTTACCAAAAGAGTTTTCAGACTTGAAAATAAATTATGGATTTCTGGGGAAAAATACTTTCCAGCTTTCAAAATAGCAGTATAAAGTCAGTGAAGAGGAACTCACTAGTATGAAAGCTGTGTGCAAGCTTTTCCAGATATGAGCAGCTACCAAAGCTCACTGCCCAATGAGCTGAGAGAGCACTGTGCAGTTGTGAGGGGATTTTGATCTGCCTGGCTTCTTCCAATAAACTCCAAAAATATATGCAGCACTTGCACCAAGAGGGCCCACAGACTGAAGCAAAGCAGACAGCAGTTACCATGCTAGTCAAAGCTAAGCATCCTCAGTGCTGCGAGCAGGGGGCTGTGCTACATGGACTTGGTGGAAAGCTAAATGTGTGTGCGAATGTTGGGAGGGTGGGAAACATCGGCTGACACCAAGAAAATAAATATCTAGACTTTCTGCAGGCTGAGTCAGACACTGTCCTTCGGTTATTTGCGGGATGGGGGCGGGGTGTGCGGTGGGGAGAAAAAGTACAAATAAAATAGTTGCTGTGAAATGTTTTATTTGACAGAAATGACCAGTGAGGGAAAGTGTGAGATGTGTGTTTTGGGTGCAGGAAGAGTTTATCAGTGCCTGCAAGACTGGATGCTCTTCCCTGCCTTCTGCACCCAACTCATAGGTAGACTCATGTCTGCTCTCCCCAGCGCACTCTCTTCTGCTTTCAATGTCTCTTACATTAAAGCAACAGCAGAACATACTCACATCAAGTTTTTATCAATTTAGAGATCTTCTCAATAAAGGCAGAACATATATAAGCTGGAGTTAAGCAGTAGACAGTGATTAAATGTTTTTCTTGGGAAACAGCTGAGTAACAACAGAATTATCCGTATCTTTCCATCTGCCAGAGTTTGGAGGCTGGTTTGTTTTAATGAGGACTCATTCATTATCTGGTTTTCATGCGCAAGTAATTTCACTTATGGTTTTGTGTGTCACTTTACAGATACCAGGTTCAGCCATTTAAGTACAACTATGCCCAGAGATTAAAGCACAAAGGTGCCCAGGAGCTGTGAGCCAGCCACAGTTACCTTCTCTGGAAAAAAAAAGTGTTGTTTTTTATTCCCCAAAATTATACCCCAGATCTAAAAGCTGCTACTGGGAGCTCTCGTTTCAAACTAAAGTATTTATGATGAGTGGCTGGCATAGCTCAGCTTTGGAACTGGGCAAGAGTAAGGTTTCCTCTGTACAGGCTGCTGAATATATGGAAAAAATCTCAAATGCTTTACCTTTTTCTTCCCAAAATACACAGGATTTTGGCTGGAAATCATCCTTCCACATATTTAATTCCAGGGAGAGGAATTAAAAAAATAAAAGCTGAAGCAGAGAAATATTCTTTTATCTTGAAATTATGTTAATCATGGATGTTTCTCTTAGACTTCCTTTTTGAAGAACTGAGGTTTTGATGACCTACTAAAAGCTATCACATGGTCAAAATATAAAACCAGTGTAAGTGTAGTTTGTGTTGGGAAATGTATGTTGTCTTTGTGGATCCAGAGGGTTTGGCAAACATTCATGAGTTCTTTGATGGTGGTGAGACACAGGAAAAGGCTGTCCAGAGAAGCTGTGGATTCCCCATCCCTGGAAGTGTTCAAGGCCAGGCTGGATAGGGCTTTGAACAACCCAGTCTGTTGGAAAGTGTCCCTGCCCATGGCAGGGGGATTGGAACTAGATGGTCCTTTCCAACTCAGACCATTTTAGGATTCTGTGGTGTAGCCAATTCTACATGTTGGGAAGGCAAACAATGAGCAGCTGGATGAAGTGGGCTGAAGTTGTAGAGAGGAAATGTGTTCCAAACCTTAGATAAGCCTTCAGCTGAGTCCTTGTTCAATCCTGTGCTTTCCACCCATCACTGCATTGTCTCTGGATAACTGCAACCAGCTCCATGAGCTAGAGGAGAGGCATTCTTATCCCTTCTTGGGAATGGAAGCTGCTGTTTTTGGGTTTCAGGGGTGGGAAAAGTGACTTTCTCCCTCTAGCCCCTCCAGGCTGGCAGTTCTGCCCACTGCAGAGGGAGATGCTAGAAGCTGCATGGAAGCCGACAGACCTGCAGCTTCCAGGGCTGTCGGCCACAGTGCCAGCAGCTGACTTTGTGCCTTGCATTTCAATCCACAAGTGCGGGACAGAAACAAATAATGCTGGGGGAGGGGAACCCAAAGGGAGGAGAGCAAAGTGCTTTCCCAGCATTGGTCTTACCCTGAAGGGGATTTTTTTTTTTTTAGGTCAAAATGGTGCTGCTGTGAAATAAAAATAAAATTAAATAACTTCTTTTTTTTTTTGCCTTCTACCACCCTTCCTTGCTATGGCAAAAGCTGCAGATCTGGGACACGGCGGGCCAGGAGCGGTTCCGGTCCATCACGCAGAGCTACTACCGCAGCGCCAACGCGCTGATCCTGACCTACGACATCACCTGCGAGGAGTCCTTCCGCTGCCTGCCCGAGTGGCTGCGGGAGATCGAGCAGTACGCCAGCAACAAGGTCATCACCGTGCTCGTGGGTAAGCGCCTGCCCTCGCCGCCTGGGCCGTGCGTGCCTTGAACCTAGTGCTCGGACCGTTCCTTCTGCAAATGGCCCCGGATGCTCGAAGCGCTTCGGGGTGCCACGGCCACCTCTGGGGGTGTGGTCCTGTTCTGGGTCTAAGGCTGTCGTGGGCAGAGGGGGATGCTTCCCACTGTTGAAGCCGGGATAGCTGCTGATATGTTTGGTGGCAAAGTGGCAGGAAGGGCCTTTGTATGGTTTCCACAGAGATGTTTATTGCAGCCACGCACGCAGATTGTCCAGGGTCAAAGGCAAGTCTCATGGGAAGGGTCCAGGTTCAAGTATATGGGTGTTAGGGGCCGAGAGAGCATCAGGGACCAATTACCAGGGGGCATGGGGGCAGTACAAAGGCGGGGTTGGGGTGTGAGAGCCAGTGGGGAAATAGGGAGGGAGTGACTGAGGGACACAGGGATGGGGAGGGGGCTAAGGGGGTGACTGAGGGAGCAGAACAGGGCTACATTGGCATGGCAGAATAGGGTATCCTGTGAGAGAAGCCTCTTGTGTCTCCCTAACTCAGGGAATGCCTCTCAGGGTCCACTGACCTTCACATCCCACCATAAGGGACTGAAGTGTAGGTGGTGCAGCTACCACCGAGCTAAGAGTAGAGCAGTTCCCTCTGTGACTCCAAGCTCAGATCTCTACAAATATGTCAGGATCTGCTCGAGCTGGTTGGTGTCTGCAGTTTGCTGTGCTCCATAGGTGTGGGGCAACCAGTCCTGTCTTAAGTGGTCAGGACCTGGGAACCACATGATGGTTCTGTGGATTTAGCATTCATAGGTGGGGCAGAGCTGAAAAACTGGATGTTCTTGCATGGATTTTAGGGAAGCTAAAAATAAGTAACTGAATGTTATATTAATCTGTAGAGCTTCAACTCAAGGCAAAACAGACCTCAGGCCATCTGTCTGCTACAAGCAAGGGGAAGGTTATTTTGCCTACCAGTGCTTTTCCATGCTCTGCTTTCAGCATCTGATAGTTGTGACTTGGCTTTAAAGTTCCAAGAACATATAAAGAACAGTGGAAAAATAACTTGGGGAAAACTAAGAAGTTTCATGCTACAGTGTCACCTTTAATAGTTTGCTATTTAAATGAAAAAAATATAGGTCATTGTAAGAGGTGTCTAAAAGTGTATTTTAAAGGAAAAAACAAGTCTTTTGAGTTTAACATGCCCCAGTGCTACTTCAAGTAAGCTGTGGGGTTTACAAAGCTTCCATACAAAAATCTCATACTCCATGAATATGGCCTGGGTACAAACGGTGCAGAAATAATTAATAAATGACTAACAAATGTGCATTCATTTTTTCAGTGAACTTTAAGTTAATTGCTAGCATCTACAGCACAACAAACATCCAAATTGTATTTTAGTCATAACGCACCCTTTGAAGATTGTGACACCCATAAATCACTTGTGTTGAGTGATAATCTGTTTAGAAGGGTAGCTTCAGTGCAGGTAGTGGGTCCAAGACACTGCTTTATTGAGGAAGGCAATGAGAGAAGGCCTGCTGGTAGAAACACCACCTTTTCCTCCCACAAGCTCTCACAGAGCTGCTGGTAGGAGTGGGGCTGGGAGATGTTTCCTCCTGAACCTGCTGAGTCTGTGGACAGAGCAGCCTGTTATGGCAGGTCCTGGCCTGTTACCTTCATTTTAAGATTAATTTATGGCAGAAACATCACGTTTGAAGTTAAGTGACCAGCAATAGTGTATAATCATATCAGATGCTTGCTTGAGGCTTTAATCAACTCTCTACTAAACAGATCTCTCTGAACCAAAGGGTTGGTTTCTCACCCCACCTCACTCTGCAAGTGCACCCCAAGCCCATCCCTCTTCCAGCCTCCACAGCCAAATCCTACACTGGAATATTGAAATAGGGAACCTTCCTTCCATGCCAGGCTTTTTAAAAAGCTTGTAACAACATGATGAGTATCACATTTAGTGTCTCATATGCTATAATTGACACTTTAAGTGCTCCTCAGAGCAAGCACAGGAGAATTTTCAATAGATATTAGCGTGGAAATCCTTTAATGTTGGTTGATAGCAGCAAACAGATGCACTGGTGCTAAATTAAAGCAAACTGGCTTGGATGTTCACAGGGCATATTTCATTACATGAGCTGATATTAAATGGACTTGAGTGTTTCAGGGAATCCATTATTTGGAGGGGAGATCAAGTGCTAGGAGTTACATATCCAAGCCACTGTCCATACATATATCGAACCAAACTCTTATTTATCCTTTATAGACCTCAGTTTCTCTTGGTTTTGAAATCCAATTAACTCCTTTTCTAAAATATTTTATCAATGCAGGTAATAAGATTGATTTAGCTGATAAGAGGGAAGTCTCCCAGCAAAGAGCTGCAGAGTTTTCTGAAGCACAGGACATGTACTATCTGGAAACGTCAGCAAAAGAATCGGATAATGTGGAAAAACTCTTCCTGGACTTGGCCTGCCGGTTGATCAGCGAAGCACGACAGAACACCCTTGTGAACAATGTCTCATCCCCCCTACCAGGAGAGGGGAAAAGTATCAGCTACTTGACTTGCTGTAATTTCAATTAAAGAGCTGGCATGTGATTGCCCCTTCTGCCATGGGCCAAGTGGATTTTTTTTTTCTATGCTGGGATTTATCTACTTGAAGGAATTCCTACCAATCTGACCCATCTGGCTTATTCAGAGTCAGGTTACAGTCCTGGAAACATGGCAGGCTGGTGGCTCCAGCTGCATGGCAATGTAGCAGAATACAACAGGGTTTAAATTTCATTTTTCTTGCAGTCTGTGGAGCAGGTCAGAAAAAATGAGTTGCACAAGTGCTTCATGTAATGCAGAACATGAGCAGTTTTGTTTCCTTCTGTGGGAGAGTAGACCAGCCTTTCTTGAAGATGCTGAAGAGATCAGAGTCTCTCTTACAGAACAATGTGTTTGATCCTTTTTAAAGTAAAACAAAGTAAGAAGAAACGCAACAATGAACGCTGACTTTGGGCTACGCTGGCCATCTTTGGGGCTGTCAGCGAGCGAGCTCTTAGGATGTGTACATAACATCTGCCCCTNCATAAAAATAAAAAATCTCATTACCTCTTTTTCTAGGCCTGAACATAGTGGGAAAGGACTGTGTGCTTCTTTGATATTCAACAAAGGATGAAACGACTTTCCAGAAATAAAAATAAATAAATAAATTAACCATTCCTCCTCTAATTAGTCATGTCCTGATGTGAACAGCTAGCCCTGGGAAAGATGGTTGTGGTGGACTTGGTGAAAGTGCACCAGACATGACCAAAGTCGTGTGTGTGCATGGATGGCATATAAGGGTTCAAAGGAGGCACGGTCTGAACTGGCAGTCTGCAATGTGTCTGTCCTGCTGAAAAACAAAGCCTGTAGCTACAGCTCTTGTTGGAAGGAAGGAGTACAAATTAGTGGAGGGTTTGTTTGATGGTAAGTGGAAATAGCAATGGGATGCAAGCGGTGTCCTTCCATGTCTGCCCCATCCAGCTCTCACCTTGTGGAACTGCTCTCAAAGGTGCTCCTGAATGTCTCTTCTTGGCGTCCGGTCTCTCTGCTAGGGTAGCTTTTAGATTCAGGGCTGTAGAGTCATTTTATTTACCTGATGCTTTGTACCCTTAATCCCAAACTCTGGTACATGTAACTGTTTAGGCAACTTCTTCCTACAGACCCTCTGAAGTGGAAGCACCCTGGAGTTTGTGATGTTACTCCACCTCTAGTGCCATACAGTGCATTGCAGATTTACACATTGGCATGGAAGCGAAATCAGAAGATAGTGAATGCGCACATAAACAATTATCTTTAGGAGTTTTAGTTCAGTTTAGCTAATCTGGATAAATCTCTCCTGATGATTACATGGCTGTGATATGCTGCAATTTAACCTATTTAATATTATTTGGCTTTTACTGAAGATTATAACAGCTTTTGTATGGGCATAAAAAGCTGCCAGTAAGTTCTTCTTGAAAAAAATAGCAATTAAAAAAAAAGAGGCATTTTGAAATGCTTTTTTTGTTTCCTGGAATGATTTCTTTGGGCTGTATCATGTTGTGCCTTTGGTATGCAACGGGGCGTTGACTCTGTGTCAGAGAGAGGGGATTGGTTTGTCATATGGCCATTTTTAATATTTTCTTGATACTTTTAGGTCATTTTTATGACTAGTGGTGAAAGGAAGATGTAGAAGTTGTGGTATGAAGCTTGTTTGTCATTTAGGTAACATTTAGCAAAGAGCTTCTGTGGGATGTTGGGGAATACGTCATCTGCTGCTCTGCTCTGGTCCATTTCAGTCTCTGTTCATGTTGTAATCCGAAGGATTTGGAAATGTGTGGGACTTGGTGGCTTCTGCTGTGCTGGGCCATGTGATACAGCCTGTGCTGAAGAGCAGTATCTTTTTTCTTGAGCATTCCCCAGACCACCAAATGCAGCTTCATTTGAGCTTTTGAAGAGCACCCAACTCCAAAACAGCTGATTCTGCACAACTCTTAGGTAGTTCTTTAGAGCTGAGCTCAGGGTGTTCCATGGCAGGTAACACTCAAAAATCAATACCATGTGTATTTAATTTGTAGTAGCTCTTGCTCCCTGAAGCTGGAGCTGTCAGCATATAATTGATAACAAATAGGGCAGGGCTCTTTGATCAGCTTAATCAAGGAGGAAGGAGACTGCCCAATATAACACCCGTGGGTTACTCAGCCTGGTTTCCAAAAGGAGCAAAGCTGGGCAGGGACTCTTCATCCCTGCTGAGTAGCACTATAAATGCATTTTTAAGTGCTCCTTGCATCACTTCTGGAGCTGGAACATGACTGAACATGACTGAACTGGTCAAATAGCAGAAACTGCTAACTTTATTTTATTGGATATTTACTTCGAGATTTCTAGAAGCCTAAATCTTTTCCCAGAGCTTTCCTAATCTGTGGGTAACTATTTTGGAGACGAGCTGCCTACTAGCAACCTCAAAGCACTGGTTCTTTTTATTGCTAGTGAATCTTTGTGTAAGGACTCCATCTCCAGACAATGATGTGCTTTT
>WAAG01085919.1:158913-181587 GCA_013390105.1 Tichodroma muraria | reverse complement strand
AATAAATAAATAAATAAATCAACGGAATGCAGTGTGCAACATCCAAAAGGGAACAAGGAGCAGAGGGAGCGTGGCCCTGTCCTGGACCTCTGGGAACACAAGGCTACCCACTACCTGGCACTTAAAGCTGTATAAACAGAGAACACTTGTGAAAATGTACTTCACTTTCTACAGCGGGGTTTAAAAAATACCAGAACCCGGAGGTTTGAGGGTCGTAAGGTCTCCCATAAATAATGCACCGGTTGGTGATCGTGTCCTTGAGCGGAGGCTGCAGGACGAGCCCTTGCTCTGGCTTTGGGTGGAGGGGGGACCTACCCTGCGTTTGCTGCGGGGCTCCGCGGGCGGGATGCGGGAGCGGGCCGGGTCCGGAAGGCAGCGGATGCGCTTTGCACGGAGGAGGAGCTCACAAAGCCGCGCACGGTGGGTCTGCTGCGGGAGCTCCCGCAGGAGCACGCACTGGCCGTGGGGTGCTGTCCCTCCATCCCGGGGGCAGCACGGGCAGTCCAGAGCCAGCCAGGCCTTGGGGAGAGAGGGACGGGCACGGGGGGAGGCGGGTGTGCACGGTGTGAGGTGGGTGTGCACATCAGGAGGTGGCCGTGGACACTTCTGGAGTTCCCTGGGAGTTCGCCGTGAGAACTGGTCCTACAGTAAAGGGGCTCTCGGCACTCCAGGCTGCAGCAGGGCAGGGGACGTGTTTTCCACTGCCTCTGCCGTGCCTTGGAGCTGCACTTGGGGCTGCAGAGGACTTCTGCTCGTTTTTAGGCTCTCAGGGATTCTGTGCTTTCCAAGGAGGCATCCAAAGGCTCAGGGCTGGCTGCTGGCGAGTTCCAATAACCTTGTGCTGATGGTGTTCCACTCTTGGGAAGGTTTCAAGATCCGTCAGCCCCTGGCACAGCTTGAAGCAGAGCTGATGGCCAGGAAGGAGCCGTGAGCTGGGAAGGATCAGACCGGATCTGTCTGTGGGACCACATGGATGTGCCAGAAGGGTCCTGCAAGGTCCTACTGCTTTCCATTGCCACTGGCTGGCAGTGGAAGGGAACTGAAGCTTCCAGGCCACCTCCAGTGATCTCTACTCCACTGTTACCTTCTGGTCAAGTGCAGTCCCACGTGCTCTGCCCCAGGGCAGAAGGGCTTGGAGAGGGACTGCAGAGGACTCAGCGGCATCCTCAGGGTCCCAGAGGAGCTGGGGACCCTGCTCATCCCCCCATGCCCCCTTCCCTGCTGACCTGCTCTGGCTTCCCAGGGACCATGGCTGGGCTCTCCCCCACCCCGAGGCTGCCTGGGCAGAGCCCCCACGCTCGGGCAGAGCCGTGGGGAGTGGGGAAGGTCTGCAGCAGCTGCTGATGCCAGTTACAGTGTTTGGGAAACGTGGGACAGTGGGGTGTTACCAGATGGATGCGGAACGCTTGGCTCAGTGATCCCCTGGAAATGGAGGGTGCTGAGGAAGCTCTGTCACGACAAGTGCAGGGTTTACCTTCGTGTCACCCTCACGTCACCCTCTGTCGCCTGCGGTGCCTTCTCAGTGCCCACCTGCCCCGACCCCTCTGTCCGTGACTCTGCTGGGTGGTAGCAGGTGGCAGCAGCGTATTTACAACCAGACTGGACAGGAGCAAATTGCACTTTGTTGGCAATGAATCGTTGCACCTCAGGTGGCCGCAGGCCGTCACCAGGCGAGGGGGGAGGTCATCCTGGGGCTGCGCTGGCTCTCGCCCACCTGCACGTCACTGAGAGCCCGCTGTGGGACAGAAAGGGCAGCGCTGAGTGTGGGGCTGCTGTGGCAGGAGGAAGTTCAGGGCACTGGCCACAGGTTGGACAGAGCAGCTGTGGCTGCCCCTGGATCCCTGGAAGCATCCAAGACCAGGCTGGGCAGGGCTTGGAGCAGCCTGGGATAGTGGAAGGTGTCCCTGCCCATGGCAGGGGGTGGAACATGGGGTGAGCTTTAAGGTCCCTTGCAACCCAAACCATTCCAGGACTGGATGAACAAAGGCATCACTCTCCCCCGGGGCTTGTGCTTGAGGCCTCCCTCAGTGTCCCACCCTGGCCAGCTGACTTCTATGTTAGAAAAACTGCACCTTCTCAGCATTACAAAATTTGCCTCTTACTCTGGCAGAGCTGCTCACAAAACCCCATCCCGCTCCCACCACTGACACACAAGTAACACACCTCACTCCACAGGGACACCAGGCTGCCTTGGAAAGGTTCAACTCACCTCAAACTTGCTCATGAATTCTGCAAAAATGCCAAAGAAGGCTTCAGAAGTTGTCATTTTTGAGTCTTCCCCGAAGAAGGACAACACCTTGCTGAACTCCTCCATGGCCTTGTGCTGCAGGTCATCCAGGGAGCGCATGGCAGGCTGGGCACTCTCCAGGAAGGACTGCAGGAATTGGCTTAAGGACAAAGAGCTGCTGCATGGGTCTGGTAGGGATCAGAATCCCTCATCAGTCTCTTATCCAACGGCTGGGTTCCAGCCCAGCTGGCAGCAGGGAGCTGCTGCACAGGCACGTGTGGAGGTGCTGGCACGTGCGGAGGCGCTGGCAGGCTCAGCTGTCCCTGACAGGACAGATCTCAAGGACAGATGTGTGTCCCAGCACATTCCCTGGCGGTGGCACTGGGGCTGTGCCACACAGGGCCACCACCAAACCTGCTCCCCATCCTGCCTGAGAGCAGGGGGAGCTTCCCAGCAGTGCTGAGACGGTGCCAGACACAGCCCTGGCTTTGCAAGGAGCCACCAAGGGTAGGGTTTCACTCGAGGGGGGTTCCCCTCTCACGGAAGGATACGGTCATGACAATGGCAAACCTGTCCTCGGCGGTGGCTGGCATGCTGTGACAGGCCTTCTGGATGTCACTCACCGTGGTGTGCAGGTCCTTCAGGTCGGCTGTCAGCGTCCTCTGGTTCACTGCAGGGGAAGAGCGGGGTCAGCAGGGGGGGGCTTGGAGGTCTGGGTTTGTTCCCAGGGCACAGCGTGGCCGTGGGCCAGGGGTCAGTCTGTCTGTCCCCACTGCTCTGCACCAATATCCTGCTGTCCAGGCAGGGGGGGCAGAGCGTCCTGCTGGGCCCAGCAGGTTACCAGGAGCTCTTGGTGCTCACACCTAGAGATGCCAGGAGAGCCAAAAAGGAGCCTGGAACAGGCCAAGGACAAGGAGCACACAGGACTCATGGTGATGGACACCCAGGTACCTGGGAGGGGACAGGAGGGACACAGGACATTAGGACAAGGGGGGACATGGTGGCAGGAGTTTGGCAGCTGGGAGCCTCCAGTGATGGAAGGGTTATTTGAGAGTTAGGCCAGATACAAATTCCATCTGGGAAAGCTCCTGGTACAGACCTTCCTCAAGTGGAAATTTACAGCTGCAGGCTGGAATTTGCTCCTTTATTTATCCACTGTAGCACTAATTCCCAAGGGAATTGCTCACAAACAGCAGGGGATGGTGTGCAAGGGGAATGCAGCCCGTGCCTTGTAGAGATTCAATGCATCATTTAAAATCACAGAATTGTGGAATCATTTAGGTTGGGAAAGCCCTCTAAGGTCATCCAGTCCAACTGCCAAAGCCACCACCAACCCAAGCACTGTCCCCAAGTGCCACATCCACACAGCTTTTAAATCCCTCCAGGGATGGGGACTCCATCCCTGCCCTGAGCAGCTGTGCCAGGACTGGGCAGTGTTTCCAGGAAGGAATTTTCCCTAAAATGCCACCTAAACCTCCCCTGGCCCAGCCCGAGGCTGTTCCCTCTCCTCCTGTCCCTGTTCCTGGGAGCAGAGCCCGACCCCCCGGCTGTCCCCTCCTGTCAGGGAGCTGTGCAGAACCAGAAATTCCCCCTGATCCCCCTTTTCTCCAGGCTGAGCCCCTTCCCAGCTCCATTCCCTTCCCTGGACAGGCTCCAGCCCCTTGGTGTCCTTGTTGTGAGGGCCCAGAGCTGCCCCCAGGACTGGAGGTTCCCCAGCAGTGCCAGCACAGGGACGGGCACTGCTCTGGTCCTGTGTCACACCTGGCCAGCCTCTTGTGACACCACCAGCACCAGCGGATGGAGAACAACTCCAGCTTGTGTGTGACTGGCTTTTATTGCAGAAAATTGAGCTGTAGGGTCCTTATTCAACACAGCTGTGGCTGAACTGTGAGCCCTCCCGAGGTGCTGCAGCCTCTGCACCACAGGTGACCGTGGCAGTGCAGTGCAGTGCTGGCACCTGCAGGGGCACCTGCACACCTGGATGGAGCCTGGGGCACACCATCTCCTGGCACTTCCATTTCCTGTGCCTCCTCTGCACTTCCATGGTGCCTCTGAATTTGGGAATCACGGTCTCAAGTCAGAAGGGAAGGCCAGGGCAGGGCACAGAGCCTTGTCTAGCGTGGGATGGGTGGCACCTCACTGTCACTGAGCTCCTCCCTTCCTAACACTCTCCTCTTGCTCAGGACCATTCCTCACTTGTTCTGGCTCCCATCCTGCTCCTGTCAAGGCCGTGCAGCTCCTGGCTGTCCCCAGACTCAAACCAAACCCAGAGGAAGTGCATGGACACACGGAGCTTGCAGCTGCTTCTGCTCCTTTACCTTTGGCAGCGAGCGGCACTGTCGGAAGATCCTTGGCAAAGCCCAGGAGCTCTGGGAAGTGTTGGCTGAGGGATTTGGCAAGAATGTGCAGGAAGGTGGATTTCCCATCGACAGTCTTGGTCGTGTTCAGCTGCAGCAAAGCAGAACAAGTGAGGACCCCCCCGAGAGGGAGTGGGGCTCACACACGCTCGGGGTCGGCCGCTCCTGGCTCGGCCCCACGCTCCCGTGGTTAATGGTTAAACTGGACATTTAATGTTTACACACCACCTGTGCCCAGATTAGTGGGGGGGAGATGCTCCCTCCTACAGGGCAGGGCTGTCCCCCTGTCCCCACCCCTCAGGAGCCCCCTGTGGGCTGAGGACCTTCTCCCACCCACAGCTGAGCCCTGGCCAGCCTGAGGCGGGCAGGATTCCCAGCACCAAAGCACCAGACCCACAGCAGAGTCTCTCTGAAGTCCCCCCGTGGATCAGTCCAGCCCCCTCCACCCCTCTCTGTGAGAAGAGCTTTGCTGGACACAAGGAGCTCCCGGTCTCGGTGTCCCCCCGCACGGAACAAGCCTGGCTCTCCTTACCTCGGTGAGGAAGTTGATTTTAAAGCCCGTGGTTTTGCTGGTCTTGGGCTGCCCGTTGTTCAGGTAGTTTCCCATGGCCAGCACGAACTGCAAAGAGGAAACCAGGGAATGAGGGGCTGGTGACCTCCTGCACCCATGTCCTCCCATCTCTCAGCTCCCTGAATTTCTGTTCACCACCCATTAATGTGCAGACAAATGTTGTCCCCGTGGATTCAAGGGAATGTTGGGGGGTCACTGGTCAGGAGCTACTAAAGAGTTTCATCACATCTGCAAATGCCTTTGAGCACACAGCGACCTCATTTGTCCCACCTGCTTTTTTTTTAAAGCAAAAACCAAATGAATTAACAGCAATTTGGGACAGCTCATCTCAGGATGGTCATGGAGGAGCTGCAGTGGAATTTGTTCTCTCTGCCAGGCACAGCCCATCCCCGGACCCCAGAACTCATTCTGAGGGGGATGGGCAGTGTGGGGGTGCGCAGGGGCCAGCCTGGAACGCTGCCCTAATGTGGGACACGCCCCTGGGGCTGGGGCTGCCCGTGGGTGCCCCTGTGGAATGCTGAGGGCCGTGGGTGACAAGGAGGAGGGACCGCTCTGACCTCCAGGATCTTTGCCAGCTTCTTGCTGCTTTTCAGCTCTAGGGAGGCCTTGCAAATGCACTCGTAGCTGGCTTTGATCTCCTCGGTCTTCTCCTGCAGGGTGGTCTTGAAGTGCAGGCTGCGCAGGCGGATCTTGTACTCGGGTACCGACAGCATCTGGGGCAAAAGGAGGGCAGGATCACCACCCCAGTAGCCACAGCCCCTCCCACACGGGCCTTTGCCCTGTGCATGGAGGCAGGAGGTGCAGGTGGCACCTGCAGTGGCTGGGCTGGTTTGCTGCCACGGGATGGGCACTTCCACACCAACATCCACGGGTGACTTTGTCAACAGAAAATAAACCAGAGCTGGGCAAAGTCACTGTCACAGGGGGCAAACATGGTGGTGGCTCTGCAGTTCTAAAGCAGCCACTGGAGCTGTCAGAGCCCTCAGGCATCAGCCGAGCATCACCCTCACTGTCCCAGTGCCACCAGCTCCTCCCACCCCCCCGCTGTGAGTGTCCTGCTGGCAGGGACAGGGCACACTCAGCCCCATCCCAGAGCACGCCCCTGCCCGGGCACCTGCAGCACGAACTGGTCGGGCTCGCTCAGCTTCCCGGGGTTCTCCTTGTAGCTCTGGAGGCGCTGCACCTCCTCCCCGTCCGGGGCGTAGAGCAGGAGCTGCTTGATGTGGGACGGCTCCAGGCGATCCGTCTCCATCGTCATCAGGATCTGCCGCAGCTCGATGTGCGACAGCTTCAGGTGGGCGATCAGGATGGCTGGGGGGAGGGAGGCACGTCATTGTCACTCAGGGGGAAAGGAGGGGACCCCGGGGGTGTGGCAGTGGACAGCTCGGCGACATCAACCTCCCCACGGAGTGAGACTTCTGCCCGTGGCCAGGCAGGCACAGCCCTGGGAGAGGGAGGGCCTTCCCCTCCCTGGGACCCTGCAGAGGCTGCACGGGGACCCCACGGGTGGCTCTGGCCCCGCAGCCCCCCAGGGCACCGCGGGCACCTCACCCACGCTCCCGGCTGGGCTGCCCCGGGACCAGCCCCGCTCCCACATCCCCCACAGGAGGGGAGGGATCCCTGGCGGGGTCCCACCAAGCCCTCCCACCCTGGAGGATGGCACATCCTGGAGAAGCACATCCTGGAGAGGCAGCGCTGCCCCTCCCCAGGACAGTGAGGCACAGCCCATCTCCATCCTTCCCCAGAAAGTTCCCTCTTCGCCCCTGCCCGGGGCTGAACGCAGTCTGGGGCAGCTCTGGGCTGCAGGAAAAGTCCATCCCAGCCGAGCTGTGCTCACGGGGTCGTGCCCATGGGATGGAGCTCGCGTTCCTTCCCTTTACCTTTCCAGTTCTCTACATCCCACCTGTGGGGCCCCTTTTGGGGGTACCTTCACCGTGGACGTTACTTACATGTGTTGTAGGCCTTTTTGTGGGACAAAATTTCAACCACGTCTTTCTTTTTAAAATTTTCAGGCATGAGAGTTGGCTCTGGAAGAGAAACTGAAAGATTTAATCATGGGTAAGGACAGGCTCAGGCGGCTCCAGCGGGAAGAAAACTGTCCTGCAAACAGTGAAACCATGAATGAAAGAGAGGAGAACGGATGCTTTGCACACAGCAATGGCTCCAGGAATCCTTGAATTCTGCGATTCAAAGATCTCCACAATGGAGGACTCAGTTGGAGCTGAAAAAGGTAAAACGAGAGGTGAAACACACAGAAAATCCCAGACTGCTCGGGAACATCCTAAAAACAGGGTGCCCCGAGATGAGTCCCATCCCATCCCACTGCCAGCAGGGCATCGTGGCCCTTGCAGGAGAGCTCAGACATCCCACTTTTTTTTTACTGGAATGACTCCTACCAGGATCACCACCACACCCCCAGCCTGGACCCTGCTCTGAGTTTGTGGCACCCAAAAACTCCTCTGGGTGAGAGATCCCAGCGGGTCTGTGGGAGACCCCAGCTGAGGAGTGATGGGGCTGCACAGGCACAGAGCTCCAGACCCATCACAGCTCTCAGGGGACATCACTGATTATTTGTACAAAAAGCAAAGTGCTGCTGGTGATGATTTCTTTGGATACAGGAATGTTTGCATGGCTTTTCCAGCATTTCCAGAGTTCTCAAGCACTGGAGCTGCAGTTGGTGAAAGCCCCCAGACAGGTTTTGGTGGCCAATGAAATGTGGAGAGAAAATAGATCACGGCAGCAGAGATAATTAAGGGAGATAATGGAACCATCTCCACCTTAATGATTCACTGTGCCACCAGCCACAAAATCCTGAGGATGAACAAATTCATGCCACGGGTGACGTCACAGACAGGCATTGCCTTGCTGCCCATCGAGCCCCAGTTCCTCCCAATTCCTCCCAGCTGGCACCGGTCTCTGCTGGTACCAGGACCTCTTTTGGGGCTCAGTACTTACTCGTGGGCTTCTGGGTCCCGAAGTGCAGCTCCAGGTCGAGGTATTTGACCATATCGCTCAGCTTGTCGTAATCCGAGTCTTCCCCGAGCTGTGGGGGAGGAGGAGTCAGGAGCTGTGCTGGCACAGGGACAGCCCGACCGCGCCCACCTGTGCTGCTGGCGCTTCCCCTGTCCCCCACACTGAGCTCCGTGTCCCCAGAAGAAACCAGGACAGGCTGGTGGCACCATCCTGTGACTGGCGGCTCGGCCACTGCGCTGCAGATTCACTCAGCTCCTGACACAGATGAAATCCTACACAGTATCTCTGCCTTCACTTGCTCCTCGGACATGATCCCTTTACTGAAGGATAAAATGGGAGCTCCAGGAGCTTCAGGAATTTTTCTGCACACAGAAAAATCCCTGTGAAGAAGTATCTTCCTTCCCGGAGCACTGGGGAGAGGAACCTGCAGGATTTCAAGTGTCCGTGAGACTGGAAGATGATCCCACAGCTCCCCTCTGGCTGCTCAGGGCACAGGGAACATGGCAAGTCCTGACCACCGGGAGAGACGCAGAGGCTGGGAGTCAAACCCAGCTGGATCCACCTCAGAGTTCGGCACCACTTCATGCCCACGATGCCAAAGGACTGTCATGCCTTGTGTCACCCCTCACCTCTGCTGTCCCCTCCACTGTCCTGCCCTGCTCGGGGCTCTCCCATCACTCTGCTCCAACCATCCTCATCCTTCTCCCCTGAAAAAAACCCCACAGCAGACCACATCTGGAGGCAGCTCCTGGCTGTGACAACCCCTCAGGGCAGGGAAGTGCTCCCCAGGATGCTGTAGACAAAATCAGTAACTCAGAAGCTTTCCAGGGTCTCTCCCCACCCCAGCACTTTTGTCCGATCAACTGGAAGGGCGAAACGAAGCCCTGCAGAGCCTCAGCACAAGTTACTGCTCGCTGCCCGTGCCTCACCCCACTCCCCTCTCCCGGGCCATACCTGCCCCCAGATGGTTCCCTCCGAGTTCTCCACCTGCTCCCAGCGCAGCCTCTTGACGCTCATGTGGTTGGACTCGCTCCTGCGGTGCAGCAGCCCCCGGTGCAGGGGNCGGGGGGCTGAGCGGAGGAGGGGGGATGTGGTCCGAGAGCGTGGAGTAGGTCAGGGAGCTGCCCTCGTCGCTGCTGCTGATGTACTCGCTGCTGCTGACATCGTTGGTGACGTAGCTGCCCTGGTCATCCTGGAAACTCATCTGGGTGGGCACAGAGCAGAGGCGGAAGGTGGCACCTCGTCCTCCAGCCACCATCCTCCATCCACGCCGACGCGGTGTGCCCTGCCCCTCTCCGCCACCTGCAGAGCCCCGGGACGCGTCCCCTGAGCCCGCACGTGGGTGGCTCCACGCCCAGGGCACCAAAGACGGTGCTCTGAGCGCCCCACGCCACGCTCACCTCCTCGTAGTCGTTCTCGGGGGTGAGGAAATCATCCACGATGGTGACCCGGTGTCCCAGCTGCTCGCTGAGGGCGTCCAGGAACCGGTCGGTGTCGCGGCTGCGCGGGGGCCTGGAGAAGGTGAAGAGCTTCTTCCGTCGCGACAGCGGCGAGTACTCGCGGTGCTTGGGCGACGGGGCCGGGCTGCTGTCCAGGCTGACGTAGGGGTTGGACTCGGTGCTGCACGGGGAGGCCACGCTGCTGTGCAGGCGGTAGTAGCAGGGCTGGGTCGCCAGCGGCTCGCTCGGCCACGCCAGCCCCGGCTTGCGGCCACCTGCGGGACAGAGCCGAGGGGTGCTGCGTGGGCATCCTCCACGGCAGGCAAGGAGCCCGAGGAGAGGAGAGGGAGAAGGGAGGTTCCCGGGCAGAGCCTGCGCTGCACAGCAGCTCGCTGTGATCCCACGGGGGCAGCCCACACTCGCCGCTGCCCTCCAGCAGCCGAAGCTCCGCGGAGCCAGCGCTGCGCTCACACGCGGAACCGCCGCTGCTTCCTTATCCAAGAGGATGTTGTGTTCTCCTCCGCCTGCCTGGCCAGCACCACCCACCGTCACCTGAGATGCCCCCAGGAGGTACCTGCAGCGTGTGGCAGCTCCGGGGCGGGGGGCGAGGTCCTGTGCAGGGCAGCATTGCCCATCTTGCCAGCAAAGCCGCCGATCAGGCGGTTCTCCAGCTCCGCGTAGACAGCCGACATCTGGGCAAGGAGACAGAGCTGCTGCCGTGCCCACCGAGACAGGGCTTGTGGGCCCCCAGAGAGCTGCCGTGTCCTGGGGACAGGACAGTCCCCACACACCAGGCTGACCAGAGAAGCTCTGGCTGCCCCCGGGTCCCTGGCAGTGTCCAAGGCCAGGCTGGACAGAGCTTGGAGCAACCTGGGACAGTGGAAGGTGTCCCTGCCCATGGCAGGGGGTGGGACTGGATGGGCTTTAAGGTACTTCCAACCCAAACCATTTGGGAGTCTCTGGCCCACCAGTACCCGTATCTTACTCTTTAAAGGGGGGCTGCACCCCAGCCCAGGCTACTCTGCCTTGTCTGAGCCCCCAGAAAAGCCTCTCACTGATGAGGCTGCAGGAAGACACTGTCAGACATCAGCCTCATTACAGGTGACTAATTGCCCAGGGAGGTGACCTCAGAGAGGGGCTCCGAGGCAGGGACACCGTCAGCCCCTGCAGGCATTCATCCACAGACACATCATTCCCTTTTTCCCGCTGCCCTGTGTTCACAGTAAAGGAATCAAACTGCCTTCCTGTGGACACACCACCCCACACACGCCGGCAAAGCCCCCAGAGTTGTCCCCTGCCCCGTCACACCATTTTGGGGTTGGGTGTCTCCGGGAGGGAGGTGCCGTCTCCAGCCTGTCTCTCTCCAGGGATCAGGCGAACGGGGACCTCCACGGTGTCACTGCCTGCGGGAGGGAGAGACAAACCAGTCACTCCTCTGTCTGTGCCCCCAGCTCCCACAGCCCTGACCCACAAAGGGTCCCCCGTCTCCTGCTGGGGCCCGGAGTGACCTCCCTGCCCCAGCCCCGGGCTCTGGGGGTCCCGAGGGAGCAGCGCAGGGGGGGTTTAAGGTCAGCACGACGGTTCCAAGCTGCTCCGCTCTTCCCTCGGGGTAGCTGAGGACAGGGCTGCTCCCCACAGCTGGCCAACATCTGTCCAGACACGGCTCCCCTCCAGCACACACAGCTGCTCTCCGTGCTCTAATCCCCACCAGAAAAGCTCCTCGGAGCCAGCTTAGAGGATCTTCCCCCGGGAAATGTCTCAGACCCCCCTGACAGCTGAGGAGCACCACATGCCCGGGAGGTCCTTAGGGAGGTCGTGGGGAGGTCGTGGTCAGGAGCACAGGTCAAGGGCCCTTCAGCATCAGCCAGGAGCGATGGGAACAGGCAGGTCTGTGTCCCCTGAAGGGAGGCAGGGCTTGTGCCACGAATGGGGTTTGTCAAGAGTTTCAAAGTGGCCCTGAACCGTGATGTCCTTCCTCACATGGATTTCACAAACGTGGTTTTCCCTGTTAATTTGATGGAATCTGAGCATGTTGATAGGGAAGCCATAAATTTTGCCCCCAGAAGGGAGGGCCCAGACCAGCAGGACCAGTTCACACCTGAGTAATGGAAGGGGTTGGAGACAACATCCAGCCTTATGATTAAGTGGCCTCATACTGAATTGGTTCTTTCATTGTGGAATTGCTGTCCCTGGAGGTGTCCAAGGCACCCCTGGATGTGGCACTCAGTGCCCTGGGCTGGGTGACAAGGTGGGGATCAGTCACGGGTTGGACTCGGTGATCTTGGAGGGCTTTTCCAACCTCATTGAATCTGTGATTCTCTAATTCTGATTCTCTTTCTGAAAACACGGATTTCCCGCTGATGCCTCAGTGCTGGCTCGACTCTGACCTCTACCTTTGCCTCCATCTTTTCCCATCGTTCATGCTTAGGAATAGGTCAGGAATTTGGCTTGGGGTAGAGCAGGACACTGCAGGCACAACCCCCAGGTCCCAGCCCCCCCAGCCACCCACCTGCTGCCCCCTCCTCAGGGCGGGGGGTCCGGAGGCTGCCCCGGCACAGGGAGGCCCCTCGGACGGAGCTGCGGTACCGCTCCTCGGCCTCCGCCTCGGCTGCAGCAGGAAACACCTCCGTGAGGCACAGCCAGACCCCACAGCTCCCCACCCCTCCTCACCCTGGAACAGGCACCCCCAGAGCTCCCCAGGGCCCCCCAGGCCCACGGGACTCACAGCAGCTGCCATTCCCGGGTAGCCGCTCGCTCCATCCCCAGGGAGCTGAGCAGGTTCCAGGTGCCCCTGCCAGCACAGGGCAGGGATGGATGCACAGAGATGGGACATCCAGTCCATTTTCCCAGCAGGGTTGGCTTCCAACAGCTCATGGCCTGCATGAAACTCCAGCCCTGAGCTGGGCTGGTCCCAGTAAACCCTTCCTGCCCTCAAGGGCAAAGAAGGAAGTGGGGCCAGCCCTGGAATGCTGCCTGGAAGGAGGACATGGTCCATGCATCATCCACGTGCAGCTCAGTGTGGCAGCTCGGAGAGGCTCAGGCTCACGGCAGGACGGAGGGAACAGAGGTACCCGACAGACCAGCACTGGGACGTGGGAGATCACCGGCGTTTGGAAGCCCAGGGGAAGGAGCAGCCCAAACCCAGAGATCTCTGGCCATGGTGGTCCAGGCACAGACACACAGAATGGTCCAGGACAACCAAAACTCATGCTCAGAGACTGCCCCGTTCACTTGAGACACTGAAAAGAGCCAGGAACCAGCCTGGAGCTGGGAACAACAGCCTGGGACAGGGAGATCTGCTCCTGTGCTTCCCTCCTCCCCTGGCTGGGAATTCCTGCTCTGCATTCCTGGAATGCGGCTGTGAACTGCTTAGGTTATACACTAATTACAGGGCACGAACTCTTGGGAATCCACAGCCCATGGCTGAGCTGTGGTCCTGCACACACAAAGCAGAGGTGGCCGAGTGCAAATCCAGTGAGCAGATCCAGTTTGCGTGGAGCACAGGATCCCATGCACGGCAGGAAGGATTTGCACCAGGACTTGGAGCTGTTTCTGTTTTCTGCTAAAATCACTGTGCTCCTCCAAAAGCCTCTCTTCAAGCAACACTTCTTTTACCTTTGCTGAGCCTAGAGTTAACACACCTATGTGAGCAGCTGAGAATAGGAAAATTGGAAGCAATTAAGAGCGCAAACGCGCAGATTAGGACGTTTCACTCCAAACCTGCTCTCCCCAATCCACCGCCGGCTTTGTGCTGCCACAGAACCAGGTGACAGTGAGGGTGAGGGGACAGGGGTACCACGGAGGTCACCAGCTGCCTTTGTATCTTTTTGGGAGAGCAGCACCACCTCTCCCAAGCAGGGGTGTTTTTGTGACATGCCAAGGGACGCTGTGTCACCCTTATTTTACCTCTCTGATCTGAATGCTGCCCTCAAACCAGCCGTTCCCTTCCTGGACTTCCCCACCTCTAACGACCTGAGCAGCTTCCAAAAGCCTTCGCTCCCGGAGTCACCCTCTCAGGTACCATCTCTCCTCTCAATGCAGTTTCACTCCAAAACTACCCCGGCACAATGGACTGAGCTCCCAGCACCCGTCAGGACACGACGTGTCCGTCCTGGAGCGCGGGGACTTCCTCTCACCTGCCAAGGCCTTGTACCCCAGAAACCTGTCAATCTTTTGCTGGCAGTGCTCCTGCTCCTCGTAGGTCAGCAGCTGGTAGATAAACTGCCAGAGGACTTGCTTGGCCGGTGTGTCCAGCACCGGGTACACGTCCACAATGAGAGTGTCAATGTTCCTGCAAAACAGGAGGAGAGGGCTGGGCAGTGAGCACGTCCCCCTGGCACAGCCCAGCCTCGGCTCTGGCACGGAATGATTCCTTCACTGCAGGGATTAAAAACCATGTGAATGTGGCACTCGGGGACATGGTCAGTGGTGGCCTCAGCAGTGCTGGGGGAACGGTTGGGCTCGATGGTCACAGGGGGCTTTTCCAGCCTAATGGATTCCATGATTTTATGAGTAAGAGGGGTGGGAGAGCACCGGAAAGCAGAGAGAAGCCCTGGAAAGACTTGAATTTTAGCCAGCTGCAGGTGAACAGGCTGAGGGAGAAATGGAAATGCACCGGGGAGGGTGGCTGGGCTGGCAGCTTCTGGGGCCAAGGGCTCCATCTGATTTTGGGGTGTAGAGTGGGGAAAAGGGCAGTTGGGAATAGCAGGGCTGAGCACCCCATCCCATGAGGATAGAACACCTGCAACAGGATGAAATTCTGCCCAGGCACAGATTGCTCAGAGAAGCTGTGGCTGCCCCTGGATCCCTGGAAGTGTCCAAGGCCAGGTTGGACATTGGGGATTGGAGCACTCTGGGATGGTGGAAGGTGTCCCTTGCCTATGGCAGGGGGTGGAACAAGATGTTCTTTAAGGTCCCTTCTAATCCAAATCATTCTGTAATTCTGTGACAGCCTCTGATAAAACACTGCTGGAAGACCAAGCAAGGGCAGGAAACGAGGTCACTGATGAAATCTGGAGTGTGCCTGGGGATGTGCTTGGATCCCTGCACAGGACAGGGAGCATGTGCTCCATGGCAGGACGAGGGCTCTGCCAGCCACAGCCATTCCCGTGCAGCCACCAAGGAACGCTGCAGCCAGGATTCTGGGAAGAGTGAGGAGACAAGGATGGAACATGGAGAGATTTACTGAAAGAGGTGGAACAGGATCTGCGGCTGTCAGGGACAGCCAGGCAGCAAGACAGCCTCCACTGGGGGATAAGGGGTAGGAGGTGACCAAATTAACCTAAAGGAACCAAAAACTAAAGGATCTGCTCTGTCCCCAGGCAGGATGCTTGGACTGAGATGAGCTCGTGCAGAGGGAACGCCTGGCTGGGGAACCTGGAAAGCACAGGGACAGCAGAGCTCGTGTGACAGCAGAGCTCGTGTGACAGCCTCCCAGCCCAGGTCTGCCTCTGCCTGACACCGACCCTGGCACGGGCACTGCTCCAGGCCAGCTCCCAGCGGGAGGGCGGAGCTGGCACCGAGTTACCGGTGTTGGAAGAAGCCCTCCAGCGCCTTGCAGACGGTGAAACGCTCGGGCGGGGTCAGCAGGTGCTCCAGCTGCTGCGTGAACGTCCTTCCTTGGATCTTGATGCTAGAGGGGAGAATCTCTGCAACCCACTGCAGGGAGGTGAGGGCCGAGGAGCTGCTCGGGGACTCAGCAGAGTCAGAGTCTGCAAAAAAAATATTCCGTCTTTCCTTGGTTTCTTTTGAGGGCAGGGGAGCAGTTTGAGTGCCACTGGCTGTGTAGGTCAGTTTGGATGGGGTTTGGAACAGCCTGGTCTAGTGGAAGGTATCCCAGCCCAAGGCAGAGGGGTGAAATGAGATCATCTTTAGGGTCCCTTGCAATCCAAACCATTCGAGGCTGCTGTGGCTCTGTGGAGCAGGGAGCTGCTGGGGTCGGTTTGAGTGCACCTCCAAACGAGTTGGGGCATCCCAGGGCTTCTAACGTGGGGCTGAGGGGAGTCCAGTGCTGCTCCAGAGGGAAGAGCCAGGTCCTGGCTCCCAGGTCTGCACATTATGGAGCAGCTCCCCAACAACACGGGGCCCCTCCGGCCTCCACTGGGCTTGGGAAGCGCGGCAGGGGCCGTGCTGAGCCCGGGGGTCCAGCCCTCCACAGGCACCCTCCACTGCCCCAGACACCCTCAGCTCTGCTCCCCAGCAGCACCATCAGTCATGGATTCCTGCAGCAGGGTAACAATCCCGGAGCCGCGGGACCTGCGCGGCCACCGCGGCCACCAGGCTGGGATAGCGCGGACACGGCACGCTCTGCACACCAAGGACAGCGACAAGGGACACCAAGGACAGCCACACAGCAGGGTGAGCCCTCCTGGAGAGCAGCCAAGCCTGAGATCCAGCCTGATCCCACAAAGCAAGGGGCCACGTGCCCTGGGGAGAGGAGCATCCCCCCAGGCAGCGCGTTGAACCTGCTCAGCCTGTGGAGCCGCTCGGCAGTTCCCTCCCACACCGGGAATTCGGGAGCTGGAGTGGGGGTTCTGCTCTCCAGACCCTCCTCGCTGCACTCTTACCGTTGGAGAAGTTGACGATGCCCTCCTCCACCACCAAGGTGGGCATGGCCCCGCTGCCCTGCAGCATCGACACCACCTTGTCGTGGGAGCAGTGCCTGCGGGCACAGGAGAGCCCGGTCAGAGCTGCTCCAGCTCCAGGAGAGCAGTGAGGACACACAGCTGCCTTCAGTTATCTCGGAAAAGCCTCCTGTGCTGCTCGGAGCCAGGGGGCTTCAGGCCCCACTGTGGTTCCCTGGATTCTCTCCATCTTTGCTTGGTTTTTTTCCTGTGCTGCACAGGGAGGAGCCTCCCGAGGGAGAGCCTGGATCCTGCCCCATGAATGGGCTCCCTGCTCTGCCTGCATCAAGGAATAACCATGGGAATACCATGAGTGGGCACCCTGAGGAGTGTCATGGCACAGGAAGGCAGAGTTAAGCTACACCCAGACCCAGAAAATGATTTTTTCTTTAAATGACACAGCGCTGCAGGTCTGTCCTTGCCTGTCCTAATTCTGCATGAAAAGAAAATGCAAGGTGAATATAAAGTGTAATTTTGTAGGTGAAAAAGTCTTGGGATGCCCTTGGAGAAGGGTATGGGCCAGGCTGGGACAATGCCTGCCAAAAACACGGCTCAGAGGACAATCCTTAGCCCGGTCTCTGTTTTCTGGCAGTGCTGCATCAGCCAACAGTTCGCTGGATCAGCTGAAACGTGAGAACCTGGGCCCTGACAGAAGCAGCATCAGTTTAACCTTTAAATATTTATCACTCTCTCTTGTCCTGTAGCCTCCTCTAACCCTTTGCTCTTGGTTTTTATGCAGAAAGACACCCAAGGACACAGAGGCTGCTGCCCTGCCCTGGTGAGGGGCACAAGTCCCTCTGGTCCCATTGCTTTGGTGCACAAACAACACACAGAATTAACTTCTGGCTACAAATGGGATTTCCACGTGGCTTTAAGCTTATGATCCTGCTGTGGGAGTGATTCACGGGCTGGATGGGGCTCTGCTGCTCCCAAAAGCAGAACCTCAGGTGTTTAACACATACAGATTAACTCAGAGTGGCTGAAATTGGGGTCTGGGGGCAGGCTGCAGTCAGAACACAGATTACATAAACAGTCCTGCACAGAGAACTCGGAGGAAGAGCAGGGGTGGAGGAAATGCTCCTCTTAGAGCCAGATTTTGTAACAGGAGCACTAAAGGAGCTGTCCCCACAGGGCAAACCCCTGTGCCCAGCAGCACGTGGGGACCAGGGCCAGCAGCTCCCATTTCCCTTGCCTGAGAGTGACCACAGCGTGTGCTCGGCCCCTGCCCCCGGCCCTGGGTGCCCTGCACAGCTCCTACCTCATGTCCAGGCCGTTGAGGAACAGGATCCTGTCTCCAGCTTTGAGAGCAGCCTTCTCCGCCGGGCTCCCTAAAGGCACACGGACAAAGGGGCTTCAGCAGCAGCACCTCTGGCTGGGATGGGGGTCCAGGGACACCCCCAGGCAGGGCACCCCCTGCACCTGCCTTGTCTGGGTGGGCTGAGACTGTTCACCCAGCTGGGTGCAGCACCCAGCCTGCACTGGGAGCACTGGTGTCATTTCAGGATCATCACTGAACGCATTTCCCACTTCTCAAAACAAGGAGTGGATAAAGCCAATCTCAATTGTCTCTTAAATCTCTAATTGAAGATGCTCATTATTCCACTGGAAAAGCTCCATCACCGAGCCTTGGAAAAGTCCCTTTTGCTCTTTTCTAGCAAACAGCCCTAACTTTTCAAGTTCAGACCAGAGATCAGTAAGTGATGCCCCCAATCTCGTGTTCTCACCTGGCAGGACAGACTCGATCCACACCGGGGCATGGCCACGGAGTGTGAAGCCAAAGCTCCTGTTGCCTTTATAAACTCGTACAGTTCTGTGGGTGAAAAAGGCAAACAGGTTGTCACAGTCCAATATCTGGCCCTTGCTTCCTTCCTCAGCCCCTCCACAACCCTGTCAGCCCAGGTTCTCCCGAGTGCTCAAGTCCCCAATGCTCCCAATTGCCCAACAAGGTCCCCTTTGATACCAAAGTGTCTTTCAAACGTGGTTCCAAAGTGGAATATGGGATAAATATATAGATTTAAAGAATATATATATATATATGTATAAAAACTAAAAATCATCTGGTTCCAATCCCCCATGGAAGGGAATTGGAATTGGATGATCTTTAAGGGCTCTTCCAACCCAAAGGGGTCTGTGATTCTTTATTACAGAGAATTAGAGAGACAATGTGGTTCAGGGAGCAAAGGTCTCGTAGGCTGATGAGAGAGGAATTAAATTCCTCTAGGAAATTTTGGAAGGAGAATTAGGAAATCTCCCTGCTGGGAGGCTGATTGGAGCTGGGAGTTGTTCCCACGGGGAGCTGGGGGAAGGCAGCACTACTGAGATCATTTCCAGCCAGCAGAATCCTGTGCTGGCAGGGAGGGAGGCTGTGCTGGGAGTGGATTTTGCACACGTCACACGGAAGATCAGCCTGGCAGGAAAGTGGGCTGGAGCCGGACAGCCTGGATTTCCCAGCCCCTGCTCTCCTGTTGGCCGGGGCAGGGCAGGATCCGCAGCCACAGCGCCCTCCGGGGCTGCTGCGGTCTGGCCATCTGGAAGTGGGTTAATCCCCGTGCTCCAGGGACTGGCCGTCCTTCCTCCCACAGCCTCGCACCCAGACACCTGCTGGGGCACGGCAGGACTCGGAGAAACAGGGAATCTTGGGGTCCCTGGTTTAAGGAATCCGACTGTCAGCCCAGCACCACCCCCCGTGTTCACCACTGGCCCATGTCCTCGAGTGCCAAATTCAGCTCAGCTTTCCCAGAAATGGGGACTCCACCACTGCCCTGGGCAGCCTGTGACAATACTTGGCAACCCTCGCTGTGAAGGGATTTTCCCCGGTATCCAAACTAAACCTCCCCTGCTGCAACTTGAGGCCATTTCCTCTCATCCTGTCACTCGTTACCTGGAAAAAGAGACCAACCCCAACCTGGCTTCAACCTCCTTTCAGTCTGCTCTGTTCCCAGGCACCTGAATCCTGCTGGCACAGCTGGGTACCCCAAATCCTGCTGGCACAACCAGGCATCCTGAATGGTGCTGGCACAGCTGGCTACCCTGAATCCCGCTGGCACAGCCTGCATCCCACCCAGCAAGGAGCAGACGTCCCCTCTCAGCCTGAAAGTGCCACCTCAGTTCCTCACACAGCCCGTCCCAGCCAGCCCTGCAGCGCTGAGGGGACACAGAGGGTGACCCGGAGCTGGGACAAGGGGCACAAAGCTGCCCGGCCTTCCAGAGGGAGAAGTCTTTGCCCACCCTGATCCCAGGAGAGTTTCACACCGAATGCCCCTCCCTTTCCCTGGTACCCCTCCCGCATTCCATTCCGCCATCCGCACAAAGGCGGGCCCCAGGAGAGGTGTTACCTGCGGGCAGCCCCCGAGGCCACATTGCTGGTGACGAGCGAGGTGGTTTTGCGCAGGCTCTTGCTGAGCTCCTCGTGGCTGCGGGGCACGGAGCTGGCGCGGGTGGACACGAGCAGCCGCTCCTGGTGGTCCTCGCTGCGGCTGCGGCGCAGGCGGTTGCTGTGCTCGCTCTTGGAGCGGCAGAGTTTGCTGATGAGGCTCTGCGACACCACCTCGTCAAAGCGCTGCCGGTGCTTCTTGGGGATGAAAATCCTGGGGAAACGAGGCAAGGAGGGGGAGTGAGGAGCAGGGCCAAGGCAGCTGTGGCACAGAGCTGCGGGTCCGGGCATCCCTGGAAGGGAAAGACCTGAACACCTCGTGTGCGCTTGGCCTCAGCCGCTGCAGAGCTGTGAATGCTGGGGCTGGGGACACCGGGGGTGCTGGGGACACTGGGGACACCGGAGACACCAGCTGCATCTCTTCCCCCATCCCATGCAGAGCCCCGTTGGAGCAGTGATGTCAGGTCCCTCCTCCAGACCTGCTTCTTCCCCAGCACGTTCTGGGACCCCCAAAAGGTCACTCCCCATCTCCTGCCCAAGCCTCTGCTCTCCTGGGCTCCAATCTTGAATATTCCCACATTGCAGCTCCCTCCGCTGCACGAGCCTCCGCTGCCTCCCTCCACGAGGCAGGAGCCTCGTGCCCCTTGGGAGACAATGGTGCTGCAGGGACGGGCACGGTGATGCCGCAGGAAAGGGGACACCTTCGGGAACTTGCTCTGTTTCGGGTCACTTGCCCTCTGCCTGGCAGGAGCAGCCAAGTGGCCTTTGTGCCCCTGCCAGGACCCCCAGGACACTCGGAGGATGCACGGGGAGTGCGCAGCAGGATCCCAGGAGGGAGGGAGGAGGCACCGCTCCCACCTGGGCCGGGGTGAGCTCCATAACCCTGCGAGACACTTCATCTTTTCCTTTTCCTTCTGCCGTCACAGCAGCCAGACCCCGACACCTGCTCGCGTTCCCCTGGCCTCCGCTCGCACGTTTAGGGGCTTCTGGAGGAGCTGTCATCTCCGAGTGTTTCTATAGCAACTCCTGCAGCTGCAGCCGCTCGTGAGACGGAACCATCTCGGGGGTTCGGCAGCGCAGCTTCGTTAGCGCCCGGCGCCTGCCGGGGTGTGAGAACACGGCCCGGTGTTACCACAGCCCCGAGGGGTGTGAGCACACCCCCGGCCGCCTGGGGACCACGTGTCCCAGCGGAGCAGGAACTGGGCCAAACTGGTGCCGGAGGACCCAGAGGAAGCCGCTCCGAGGGGCGGCACCAGCGGGATACAGCTGGGGCTGGCAGGGGATCCCACAGGGCTCCCTCGGGCAGCTTCACCAAGGGAACACAAAAACCTGGGTGGAGACAGAGGAGGAGAGGCTTCAAATCCCAAATCTACCGGGATCAGGACATCTCTATTTCCCCCAGCCAAAGGCAGAACTCAAAACAAGAGCTGATGCAGGAGGAGACAGACCACAAGCCACCCAAGGCTGGCAGGTGCTCACACAGAGCATCTGGTGACAATTTAAAATAAGTAACGTATTGGTGCGATTCACAGGCCATTTGTGATTACGCAGCAACTAGAAAAGAGTGACATTGTGCTAATTTCACTTCTACCCTGTGGTCAGGGCAGCAGGTGGGTCCCCCAAACCTCTGCCCTGGGCTGGGCACCCCCTAGGGAGAAGTCCGGGTTCCTCACAGGCAAAATGGGCACAATCCCATTTAATTGGCCAAATTACACCAGCCCTGCTCGTTCCAGCACAGCTGTCCCACTTTGCACGAGCCCCTGCTTTACCACTGGGCTGAGGAGCTCAGCTCCAGACCCGGCCCAGGACCCGGCACTGGCTCAGTGCTGGAGCACAGCAGTGCCCAGGCAGGAGAGACTGGGCTGACTGCTGCAAACAACCCCACCAAAGCAGGCAAAACAGCTTCCGTGGCTGTTTCTGCAGTGTCCTGCCATCCCACAGGACAAACCTGCCTCTGCCCATCGGCATGGCACCAAGGAGCAGCACCCAGCTGGGGTTTCCCTCTCCCAGCAAATCCCACCGGGATTCACGGAGCATGGATGTGCCCACCCACTCTGTGGAGGTCAAGCAGGGGCAGGGCCATACAGTGCCAGCCTCGTGCCTTCTGCTTCCTCTCCCTCCTCCTCCTCGGGTGGACCCTCTCTGTTTCCTGTTGGAAAGGCACCCCCATCCATCCCTGAGCCCTGTGGCCGGTGCCACCGAGCCCCAGGGCACCAGTCCTCCTCTGCAGCAGCTTCTGCACTCACTCAGGAGAACTCAGCCTGCTCAAACACATGGATGTGAATTCAGGGCATTTTCAGGCCGGGAAAGGTCCCAGATGCTCCAGGTGGCTTTACCTTCATCCCATCCCCAAAGCAGCCTGGCCAGGATGGTGGCAGAGTGCCACTGTGCCTGTCCCCTGCCCTCGGCTCCTGCTCAGGGCTCCCTTTGGCGTGTTTGGCGCCTCTCAGCCTGTGCCACGCTCCCATTCCACAGCTCCCAGGTGGGTCACTGCCCGCCCAACTCTGCACAGTCAGTCCCGTTCCTGCAGCCCCCCCTCGCTGGGAGCTGCCTCCCCCTTTCCCCAGCCAGTGCTCTGGACAGCCCTTGTCCCGCATGCACATTGTCCTGCCAGGGCCACCGAGCTCCCCCGGCCGGTCCCACCCAGGATGCCGGCGCTGGGGCTCCGGGGACAGGAGCGTCCCCTCGGGAGGGCAGCAGGGGTGGCTCCAGCCTGGCCGGGGCGGGTGAAGCTGCCACAAGTTTGCTCAGCCAGGAGAGCGAGGGGACAGCGGGCCTCGCTCCATCACACCCCCAGCCCATCGTCCTCATCCCCCCCGGGCTGGCCTACAGTCCTGGAGACACAGCGGCCCCAGACGGGCTCTTGCCACCGCTCCCCACCCCAGCTCCCCATCCGAGCTCCGCTCGGCTGCCGCGGCGGGCGCGGGGCAGCGGCAGCGCTGTCCCGGGGACGCAGCAGGGTGCCCACAGCCCCCAGAGGCAGCAGAGCCATCCCAGGGACGCCCGTGGGACACGAGGCTCTGCCAGCACCCCCACGGGCGGGCACCCGCGGGGCAGCGGAGCAGGGACACGTACCGAAAATGCCGGGAGAAACTCCGGTCCTTTCCCATT